>JAWQUT010000036.1:1619888-1648210 GCA_033807755.1 Ellobium chinense | reverse complement strand
ATATTGTGACCGAGAGTGTGCGTTTGACTGATTCAGGCCTTCTCGTAAGTGTGTTCTTAAACTTATAGAGAGGATAAGATAGGCCTAGATATTTAACCTATGATGTAACCTGGGCTTAGAGAGTAATGATCTGATGTCAACGCATGTGTTAAATGAAATGCTGATGTGAACCAGGAGCAGCGACTAAAGAGCGATGCGTAGTCAGTGAGAAAGTATTGATGATATTATGATATGATATATATTACATGACATTGGTAATACTGTGAGAGTGAAAAGAGAAGTGTTGCAGTGTTAGCGTATTGTACTATGATGGGAATGTCGGGAAGAAGGTATTATTTGTACTTTATAAGTAGCTGGGAGTGCACGATAAGAATAATAGGAGGGTAGAAATAAAGACAGCATTGGAGGCATGACAGCCAGGGTATAAATATCACAAATAATCAACTCCCTATTTCAGCAGATGGAGATTATCCTATTTTAGCAAGAGATTACTTAAATATGGTTTTATTACTAAAGGGTCCCAAGATGAGGAGCTCCGTGTCGGCAGACACGAGACCCGGCTTGTAGCCTTACGGTGTCAGTGCCAGCCTAGACTGTAATCTATGTCAGTGCCAGCCTAGTCGTGACCCCATGCTATGTCAGTGACAGTCGGGAATCTAAGGCGGTGAGAGTACAGGAGGAGGAGAGTCAGGGATCTCGACCCGCACTTAGCCAGGGATAGCATACCCAGGTGCGGCCCTTCACTAGATCAAAGCTCTACCGAACGTATTAGTACTATCTACTTAGGTTTCCTGAAACCTTGATATTGCTTATTGAATGAGTGAATGAAGTGAGATTATGAGTGAGGTGATGTTATAGGGACCTCATAGGACCTCATAGGAGATACTTACTGTGGAGCCTTTACCCCAGTGGGAGTTATAGGACGCAATTATTGTGAGACTAATTACTACCTAGATGATGGATTATTGCCTATACCTTTAATTATTATTGTAATCTTGTATTCTTCATTGTGGATAGCCTGTCGGGCTTTAGATTAAACTAGAAATGTACTGAATGATCCTCTTTTGTCTTTTATGTATGTATGAAGTAGTTAGGACGAGGGGGACCTCATAACAGCACTGTTAAGCTTCTTTACAATAGCAAGTCAAAACAGATGGAAGTGCACGAACCAGAGCACAAATAGGAAAGCTCTAGGTAAAGAGGCTTTCTACCCTCTGCTTGGGTTTGGCCAAGCAAGTTCACAGGATGCATACTTGGGTAACTATGAAATGCCACATCAATCTGGGAGATGTGCCCAGTGCAGCATTTCCATTTCAATCTGGTATTGTTGCTGAGCACTGCATCTTTGTGTCAAACCATGAATGACACCACACGACTACAGTGTCTTAGCATTGATTAGGAGCAGACTTAGACGTCTAGCTACTTCAATAAAACAGATATAAATGCCAGCACCTCCTTTTCCTTTCCTTGGCGAAGGCTTGACAGATTTTGAGGCTTCAGTACATCTGATTTAGGCCTAAACAGTTTTGTGATATGGGTACTACTAACCACGCCCATCTCATGAGATCTCAACAGATCCAACAGTACAGTCTACAGAACTCTTCAAGTAGCCAACTTCAAGCAGGCCATCACACTTATCCTGACTTGCATGACAATTAGGCAGTCTTCCACTTCATTTTAAATGATATTCCCTGCCATCACAACACTCTAGCAACTACCAACACCTCTGTTCACTACTGAATGTGAAAATCTACCATACCGTACATGCTTTTTTGATCGCACAGTGCGAGACAAGGAAGGGTTCAGAAACAGTCAACGAAGTCGTGACGAAATCCTGGTTCTGACTTATTTAGTCTAGATAAGCGCTAATTTCTCTTCTCAACTTACCTCCATATTTGACGCTAGGTTGCTTATGAACACAGTTACTTTGCCGGTCATTTTTCAGCTGTATTATGATTTATAATTGGCAAGTAAAGAAGGAAGTTATGAGTCACTTGTCAATGAGGAAGTGAGCAGTCACAAGCAATTAATGTAGTTACTTCCCTTCGTCTCAGTCTCGCTCTGAATTACCGGTCGGTGTAAACGATGCTTTTTCAACCCATATGAGCGGTGTAGATTTACTCATTTTGATCTCATTTATTTTTTTTTTTCAGTGTGCCTTTTCCGATGTCTCACTACAGTCAGCTCAGTCATCTAGAAAACCAATATTATTCACAATCATACCGGTTTCCTCAATATCGTCCCATTCTCACAAACTGGTATTAGTAAATTTTCGTATGAGAAAAAAGATAACCAGTATTATTGTTAAATGATATAAAAAAAATCTTTATTTCGTCTTCTAGATTAATTGACTAGCATAATTTTTCAATTACTGGTGATAAATCTGATATTGGAGCGGGCCAAATTCCCTTACTGCTTGCTGACTGACCCATCTGTCAAAACTTAGAAACTTATTGACTCCTTTATTGATAGTGTGAGAAATCAGATATTAAGGGCCATCTCTACATCAAGTTCTTCACAGCAATTCTACCTTCACCACGACAAAATGAGAAACCTCATGTAGAGAGTCGAGGAGTCTATTGTCTTGTTGGTTCTACGCCAAAGAAAGCCAAAGCTGAGGTAATCTTGTATAAATCAGGTCAAAACTAAAGGCAAATAAAATATTATGCCCCCTAGGGCTATTTGGTTGTTTGTTTGTTTGTTTGGTTGGTTGGTTGGTTGGTTGGTTAGTAGGTTGGTTGATTGGTTGATCGGTTGGTCGGTCGGTCGGATGGTTGGTTGGTTGCTTGCTTGGTTAGTTGCTTGGTTGGTTGCTTGGTTGGTTGCTTGGTTGGTTAGGTAGGAACGATTAACTTGTGGTATATATTAAGGCAGAACATTACAATTCACAAAATGTCTTTAACATTGGGGTGTCATGCAAAGTACCATAAAAAATTATCAGTAATTTTAGACGAAATTCAGTAGTTTAAATACAGAAACTGTAATGTCAAATTATGGTGCATATCAGGTTAAAACTTTACATCTCAGATGGTCTCTCCTTTGGTATATTAATAAATGCATTGGAAATTATATCATTTTACCTGAAAATATTGTGAAAAGGTTAGGCCTGACCAGGAATGAAATATTTATATTAATGTCGGCGCAAAGACTATCAGATCAAACGACGTTTCTCACATGGTATGAATTTCATGCTGGTAAACCGACAAAAAAAAAATCGAAAATTTACCACCTAATTTGTTGAAAGATTAAACATGGTTTTGAATAGACAGAGCGCAGATGTGGTGATTATCAGATCAGAACGACATAGTTTACAAAATGCATCTACAGATTCGAAGTAACACTGCAAACAAATCTATAATATAAGGGACATAACTGAACAAATATTTTTGGTTTGTTTGTTTTATTGTACATTCTTTCGTTCGTTCGAAAAGACACACATCAGTCTGAATGAAACTGGATTGAAAGGGTGGATCTGATTTGGAATGGGAGTGAATGTACTCCTCTTTGCGTCAAGATTTGTCTTTAGTTCCCACAAACATCACATTTAAAAAGTAGTTGCTGGGTCCTTAAGCTTCTTCAAATTAAGTAGTCTTCAAACAGGCAGACCAGCAGATATTGTCAACGTCTGAGAAATCTGAACGTGTGTTAAATAAATGTTGAAGTGAATTTGTTTCTGTTGTTTTTTTTTAATGCTTTCTCCCGCTCTATCCCGCCTGCAAAAGGAATAAAGGAAAGTGGATAAGTGACACGGGAAGGGTGCTAGACTGTCAATGAAGAAACTTAACAAGACAAAAGGGTGTTTCTTTACAATGTGCACAATCACAAGAGAGATTTTGTGATAAAATAGGACACTGGATAGCCATTCAAATCAAACATATCGAGGACTGAGAACAGATAGAGAAAGAGAGAAAAACAGAAAGAGAGAAAGAAAGAAAGAAAGAAAGAAAGAAAGAAAGAAAGAAAGAAAGAAAAAGAAAGAAAGAAAGTTTCAAACATACCGAATATTAGAAGCAGGGCAGAGTGTGTGAGTGACTGTGCGTATGTATGAATGTGCGCGTGTGTTTGTGTGTGTGTGTGTGTGTGTGTGTGTGTGTGTGTGTGTGTGTGTGTGTGTGTGTGTGTGTGTGTGTGTGTGTGAAAGAGAGAGTGAGTAGGAGAGGGAGAAAACAGAGGGAAGAAAGGAAATTTATGAAAAGTAATCACTCTCGAAGTGAGTAACACGTTGGACTGTTAAATAATATTCTAACCATTTGAAAATTGCAAGCGGAAGAAAACAATCAGTAAGTTTTCCTCATCTGTAATTTTCTTTTAAATGACGTAATTCTAAGTGCTGCGTAAAGAGAGAATGAGAGAGAAAGAAAGAGAGAGAGGGAGGGAGGGAGAGAGAGAGAGAGAGAGAGAGAGAGAGAGAGAGAGAGAGATGAATGGACCATTGTAAAGAAAATCAAGAACCAACCAACGAGAAAGAGAGAGATACACAGAAAAAGAGAGAGAGAGAGAGAGAGAGACAGAGAGAGAGAGAGAGAGACGGGGAGAGGGAGAGAGAGAGCGAGCAAAAGATGTGGCAGAGCTGGGAGAAAGAGATAGAGAGGAGCGAGCACACACACACACACACACACACACACACACACACACACACACACACACACACACACACACACACACACACACAAACTTTAGATAGACTGCAAGTATGTTTTTTTGTCAGTGGATGGTAGCCTACATCAGAAGCAGAGGTAGCAGCCTGCATAACATCCACTCCGGCATCTGTTGCCGCAGATTTGGAACTGTCGGGTTTTAAGATACTATGGGAAGTCAATGTGGTCAGAATCTGTTTCTCAACAAAACTTCGCAAATTACTGAAAACATTATTCCCTTTTAAAAACACCCTTGATGGAAAGGAGTCAGAATATTACAGTATTAAGCAGTCTATTGAAAACATATAGGATAACTTCGAGGAAACCAAATATGTATCGCTAAATTAACAGCGATTTCTTCATTAATAGGAGTTTATATATATATTTTAAAATGAAGAATGACAGAACAAACAAACAAACAAACGAATTCATTAATTAAGGACAATAACTGACGGATTTTTTTTTCAAATTTTGCATCAACAAACATCATGAAATGGTGCATAAACCAATTATGTAGTGAAATTTTATACTGAGCAATGTTTCTCTAACTAGTAACCACAGCGGACTACTGCGCAATGAGAGCACATACTATAACATAATATTATAACTACGGTATGGAATAAATCCAGACATTTAAGAGGAAACTTTTATGGGAAAAGGACATTTAATAGATCAACATAACAGTAATTTTCTAGAGGTATGCCATCGCACTAAATCCATTAGAAGAACAGAAAGTATTTGTCGATACAAGGAATGATGAAAGTTGTGTAAGTAGTATCCTCTAGTTCTAGTGCCAGTAATCAGCTCGTGCCAGTAATCGCTGTCTTCCATTTGCAACTAGTTTCTCCCGAAATTTATAGTGATTTCCCTTGGATTACGATAGCAGACGGTGTGTCATTTATTTCTCTAATAAAATATTCAGAATGGAGGAAATAGAACTGATTTAGAGGTTTATATGATCAATTTACCAAGATCACGGTGCGCGTTCTTGTTCACTGAAAGTGACGATGCAACAACAGTGACATTTTATTGTTTTGTGAAATGAAAAATGTAATAATTCATAAATATATTGCGTAAACTGAAAAAAGAGTGATTAATCTGACTTCCAGAGAAGTTTTATGACACTTGTCTTGTTACATTTCTCAAGGAAACGACTTTCTTTGAGGGGAAAAAAAAATTAAAGATGATGCCCTTTTCTAACATCGCTGAGGGCCGCATGTCAGTGTTGCCACTCTGGTCATGTGCTTTTCCTCAAAAGCGACGCGCTATTTTTTGCCATTTCCTTACAGACGGTATAAAAGCAAAAATTACTATAAGTTTACAGTTAAAAAGAATAAAGCCATGCATTTCACGCATTGATCCGACATTTCATATCTTTTTTTGTTCAATTTCCCCTTAAGTGGGGAAAATTGGCTTGTCGTGAAGCCATTTTACCCTGCCTTACGGGAAAAAATCTATACTGTAGCAACATCGACTCCTGTTGATTCGGTAGTAGGACGGTGGTAATCGGCACAAAGCTGAAGGTAGCGGAATATCGACAGAGACATCAATACTTATGCCATTCAAAACAAAGTTTCATATGATGTGAATATGGTCTTTGCTTAAAATCTGAAAGTCTGGTAAGATTGTAAGTTATAAACAAATATTAATCTAATAGGGACATTGCAGTAGATGTTAAGACGGAAGTTACCGGCACTTCGAGCATAGTATGATCGTGCATGTCTGAGAGGAGAGAAAGATGAGGTAGTCTACGACTTTTTTTTTGTTTTCGTAAATTTCATTGCATGGAAAGTTTTTGGTAAATCAATTTTGTTCAAAGGCTGCCCAGAAAATGCAACGACTTCTCATTTTTAAGCAAACATGTTTTGTCAACCAGAAATGGCCGTCCTCTACTTTCTTCACGGTTCTTTCTGTCCTAACCTAGGAAATCAAGGGCATCTAAAATAAATGAAAAAAATGGATTGAACTTGAAATGCTTTAACAAAAAAAAATCATCACAAACTTTTATCACTGCTCTATATAAACTATAGGGTTCGCGGTCAATCTCAAAATGCGTTTTACCATAAAGCCGGAGTGCAAATCACGAGTGTGATTTTTTAAAACATACTCTTGTCAATACAGCCTTGAAATAATATCCTTGTCAGAGCTGATTACTTACTATACTGTGCAGACGTACTGAAATTCAATGAAATTTGCAAGGTATCAATATCATGTGAAAAACTCTTACGATTATATTTTTTTTTTGGCCAAAATGGAGGATTTGTGTGTGTGTGTGTATGTGTGTGTGTGTGTGTGTGTGTGTGTGTGTGTGTGTGTGTGTGTGTGTGTGTGTGTTATATATGTAACTGCTGCCATCGATGACGCCTCAAAATTTTATCGAGTCTACAAACAAACACAGCTTCGTGCAATGACTGAGCTATGCAAATCAAAGAAATCTCAGGGACGAATAGTGAGTGAGGCGCATAACATCGACCATTCCCTCTCCAGCTCATTCTAGACAAACCATTAAGTTGAAGATAAGATCAGATCATTTATCACTAAAGGAAGATTATAGCTACTCCCATGTGAAAACCTCATGCGTCTTTACTATCCTAATGAGTGAACAAAAAGATGTAATCTTTGCAACCACCCATCAGACACTCCCTCACATGTTTTAAATGGATGCACACAGTCTAAAGCATGTAACAAAATAGAATGTTAATTTTGTAACAACCAATGTCATGGGAGGCAACATTGAAAATAAGATTACCCTTAAATACACACCAATCACACCAATACACGTCCAGTCCAACAGGACATCTTTTAGTCATCTAAATAGCAGACCTGACATCACTATCGTCGATCCAGTCAACAAAACTGCACTTTTAGAGGAAGTGGCTATACCACTTTTATTGACATCTGTTATCAGTACAAATCTGACAAATACATCCTCCTCGGTCTTGAAATGAACACTCTTGATTGCCAATGTGAAATAGTAATATTATTCTTTGGATCTTCTGGACATGTTCACAAACGAGTTAAACGAAGACACGAAAAACTTGGCTTAGTAAAAGCAATGCAAAATTTACGGCAAAATGCTGCAGTTTGGAAGGAACGAGCGAAAAGATACGACAGAGGATGCCTATCATTAATGAGTGAATATGAAAAATAATAATGTCTATCAATATATTTATGCATACAGTAGCAATAATGATGTTATGTTATACCTTTAAATCAAGCAATTATCCATCAAAAAATGTGTATATGAAAGGTTAACATCCCAGAAACCCTTGAATGTTCTGACAGAATGTGGCCATTACATGTATTTTCAAAACTGTACAATATATTGTATTAGCGCATAATATTGATGTTGTACTGTCAAACATCTGGTAACAAGCTTGCGCATCTTCTATTGACTTGATGTCAAGGGCAGATTCAATTATATTATTTTCTCAGAAGTTCATGCCAAACAAAATTATACATTGCCTCTACTTACACTTCATGGAACAAGATAGAGCTCTCTGTATTCAAATGGCTTAGGATGGTTCGGTTGAGTCTCGAGCATCTAGACTCTCGTTGTTTCCATCTTCGTCCGCGATGATCGCCTGTGTACTTACAATATTGCAGCACTGCATAAAACTGCTATGCACTGCAAGATGTAGGCTACAGTGCCATATCAAAATTTGCATCCTGCCTGAAGGAGACAGTTGGAGAAGATGGGCAGCTGGTGTACCATACTTTCCATACTATGGAGAATACGGGTTGCTTTAACCCCTAGTATCTCATTTTAGAAAGGATGGCGGAAAGAAAAGCGAAGATAACTTGGGCTTGGTAATTTCACATTATTAAGAAAAAAAACAAACCCTTAAAGCATACTGGACGATTATGCTCCCGTTTTTAGCTCGGATGGCGCCTGGAATTGTAAAAATACTTAAGTTCTGACTTCTGGAAATTGGCTGCACCTACATGCAGATAAATTGTTAAGACTTGGAGGTCTTTGGACAATACGGAGGTAGGACAGCTATGTTACACCATGTTTCACTAAATTTCACATCATCATCATCACCATCATCATCATCATCATCATCATCATCATCAAAATCATCATCACAAATGTCTTTGAGAAATAGAAGTCTGTATAAGATTTTGTAAGGTAGAAAGATGAATGAATCTGTAAAAAAAAGAAAAAAAAACAAAAATGCATAGCTAGGTCCATTTTCATCTTCTCTTACGATTACAGAAAGTATCATCATCGTCATCATCATTATCATCATCATCATCCTCGTTATTTTCATTGTCTTCTTCATCCGCATCTTCATAACTATTGTGTTCATTATCTCACCCCGTCATTGTTATTGTGCAATGTCAACATAATTAGACATCTTCGTTGTGAGATCAAAACTCGACTGTCGATTGTTGAACGATGTTCTGTTCGTTTTCATGAACGTCGCCGTAAGAAAAGTTATCAGAATTTCAAGAATTTGAATACTTTTCGGGCTACGATAGATATGGCTCTTCATTTTGAAGTCTCCAGCTATTAGATTTCTCAAAGACATTTGCAAGAGACCGACATTCTTGTCTGGCTTTGAGGAGGTATTATGGATCTGTGCTTCTCTCGAGAAGGAATCAGGTCACTGTTTAAACAGAATCTGGCCCGTTTCCAATCGTAAACAGTGCAGCTGAATATCGTGGCACAAAAGAGAGAGAGACACACACACACACACACACACACACACACACACACACACACACACACANCACACACACACACACACACACACACACACACACACACGCACGCACGCACGCACGCACGCACGCACACACACACACACACACCACAAACCACACACCACATTGTGGATTTCTGTAACTCTTTTATCAATAAAATTTCATCAGACACATTCTACGATCACTGCATTCAACACTCTTCAGTGGTCTCCAGATCTCTCGGAGCTTTCTCCAATGTCCCAAACCACTGGTCCACATTTGACAAAATTATCTGAAATTATACACGTGTATTGATCAGTATTCTCCTCACTCCCCAACAATAACAAAAGAGTCTGCTGCATATCATAGCAGATGCGACATGCAAATTTAATCATGCATCATACATGCAAATAACGAAAAAACAAAACCACACTCAGGAGACGTAGTATGAGTCTTGAGAGTTCTAAAAGGTTAGAACTAGAATCCACGAAACATCAGGCATATGGCGTGTGCTATTTTTAAATAGGCCAACGAGCGGTAGCCCTTTAAAATAATCTCATGGCCATGTGGAATGTTCTTCTTTTTTTTTTTTCACTTCTCTCTTGCTTGAAGGGGGCATGGATCTCTAATCTAACAAGGAAAAAGACGATACGGAGTCGGAATCCCGTAAGCAGAGAAACCAACGACAGGAGGGCAAAAAATAAGCAGAATAGTATTTCTTGTATTTTAGATCTTACTCTGCTGCAAGGCATGGCTAGCTTCAATATAGCGTCAAAGCAAAGTCTGTAGAATGAAATAGTCACAGAAGGGACAAAACTAAGGTTTGACGCCAAAAATATTGCTTCCCATGCAATCATTCCAACCATATAGTTTAGCCTCAGGTAATGGTGGTCGCGTTTGTCAATAGCTAATGTAATAACAATTTAATTCAGATTTCCACAGAAGTAAGATAATCTGTCTTACAACAGAAGAATTTCTTTATGTTTTGAAACATCACGTCAGCAGGAAAACTTAAACTGTATTTACAAGCCGCAATGCTCGTCTTTGAGAAAAGCTGAAATGTCCAGAACTGTTATAATTTGAATCAAGCCTTTTTAAATTGATCATACGTTATCGTGCAACTCAAACTCAAAGCTGAACTGGGTAATCTCCAATGTAGCTTAGTATTGTAATATTCTAATATTTACATGCTGACAGATTGCTCTGAGGTGTGTAAATCTACACACTAGCGCACCACAGTTATTATGACAATAAGAAACACTTTCCTCATAACTAATTTTCTGATCGCAACTGATTTTCGGGCTTCAGAAAACGCGATTGGGAACATCAGGATATGGATTTTGTCCCTTTAGTACATATTTCAAATTATGCAGCACAATCTCCCATTTAAACGGGCAAACAACAGAATATCTAGACTATTGTCTTGACAACTTGGTGGGCAACAATGGCAGGGTGGCATTTTAAATCCCAAACCACCAAAGTGTGGAAGACTATACACTAAAAACAATGACCTTTCTCAATGTTACTCACGTTTTGCTTGACCTGCTGTCCTTTCCTGATGCAGTGGATCTCGGATTCAACACCGAAATAAGAGAACTACTGTATCGCTGTCTAGCTCAATGACTCCTTGAAGATGAGATAATTTTTAAATGGGGAGAATGGAGGAAAAGAGGGGGCATTAGCATTATACAATTTATAGTGTCATCTCCCTAAATTGTGGTATGAAGGAAAAGAAATGTAGATTAAATCAATACCGTCTTAAACGAGGTATCATTATATCCAAGAGAATTGAAATGAGGTCCATTGTATAACAACTCTACTTCTGTCAGATTGAAAAGGTCACACACAGAAACAGCCGTATTGGATTTCGCCCTAGTTGAAGACAAGTTGCCTCCCAAATGGTTGACTTTTTTTACGTAGCACAGAATGGATGTAATTGCGCTACTGTTGCCTACTCGGCCGATTCCCCTAATACTTCCCTGGCCCTCCAGGTGTTTCAGATCTTTGGTATTCTTTAAGTACTGAAAGGAAAGCTGATGCTACGAAAAGGTAACGCGCAGCTATCGATACCAAGTACCCAAGTATCTGATACTGCCTTATGTCATCTATCAATATAATTGAGTAATTAAGGCAAAGCGTCGATAACCTAAATAGATGAATAGATACTTAGGATGCTGAATGAAAGTAACTCTTTAATTAATTTGTTTTAGATTATTCATGAACTTCTCAGTCCTCTCCGCCAGGCAAGAACCCCTTAGAGAGCGACACTCATTATACAGAAAAATGAAGCTGAAAATAAGGGCATCAAAAGCACAGGTAAAAAATCAAAACATGAATCGAGTAGTTATAATGGGGGCCAAATAGGAAGTCAAAGCATTGCTATTGATATCGATTACAACTTGCAACAGTTATCGATCAGCATCGCCCACCTCTACTTTAGAGTGTCTCGCCACGCATTTTGAGTGCAGCTATGTCTGTCCTGCACGTGCATGTGTTTTCAGTTTCCTGAGCAAGAGCAAGAGAGCGCAGATGGTAGTCACATTTTGATATCTGAGCCAAAGTTTAAATTGAAGTTCAAGTACGATGTGTCAGCTGACATCGAAAGATAGTGTTTGTGATGGCAGTTGTTATAGTGGTGTGTAGAATTTTAATGTTAACTGAGCTAGTCTTCGAACCAGTAATACTGCACTCCGCAGCTATAGTAGCTGTATTATAATAATATGGTAGTCGATGTAGCACCAGAGGAGTAGCAGTGATAAAAGAAGCAATAGTGAAGTAGTAGCCTAGTTGGATAGCGGGTAGTGATGTTTGTAGTAATAATAAATTGCTACTCGTAGGTCTACCTGCAACACTATAAGTAGTGGTAGCAGAACTAGTAGTAGAATAGTTATAGTAACGAAGTAGTAGAAATATATTACATTTCATTCAGTCGAAGCTCCTCTGAAGCACTGGAAAATTGCGATTAATAAGTGTTGTGATTATCCAATGACACTTTTATAGACATGTAGCATTTTGTTATGAGGAAAATATTGCGATTAGGCGGAAATTGCAAATATTCCGAACTACTGCTGTCAAGTGGAAATGGCTGTAACAGTAGTAGCAACAGCAGCGGCGGCAGTTTAGTTAGTGGAAATGGTGGTGCTAGTAGTGATCGTGCTGGGTGGTGATGTTAGCAGCTGGGATGACAGTCTAAACTATTGTAATGGTAACTGCAATGGTGAGTAGTGACGATGAAATAATAAGATGAAAAAAAAAAACAACAAAAAACAGACGAGGTCACCGTAGTTTATTGTTAATAACTGAGATACTTTTTTAATGGTCAAGTTCGGGTTTCTTACATACCGTACTGGCAGAGGTATAATAGACGTGTGTACACATAGAAGTTCCTGATGTTATTATTTATATTGCACGTTACATTGCTAGGAAAAGACCAAAATATCACAGTTAGTTTTCGACGTGCAAGATGATAGTAACATCGGCAAAACGCGTATGGGCATAGTCTACCTATCTCTGCCACAACGGTCCTTACAAGAGATCGGAATTTGGAAATACATTCTCTTACATGGCGTAGCAACTGAAGGAGGAGGCCATTAGCAAGATAGGGTACACATGAAACGGAGGAAGAGATGGAAATGGGAGCAAGAGATGAAGATGCGGAAGGGGAAGGAGATGGGGGATGGGGAGAAGGAAGGGGAGGGAAGAAAAACAACTTATCAGTTATATACATGTAAATGTGAATGGACACTGAGTGGAGAAGAAAAAGAGCAAACAGTAGAAGCAGATTAACTGCAAGAAGGGGAAGAGGACACGGCTCAAACGAATTCTAAATAAGAGCAATAAGACAAAGAGCCACAGTCGCCGGTTATAATCAATTTATCAGACTTTGGACTGTCCTTCTTCATTCAGCCGCCGCTGTAATGAATTAGTGCCGTATTCATGGGCGTACATCGGGTCGGTAACTGCACTGGCGGTGGCCTAGATAGAAGTATTGAAGGAATTACGGTCTATTCCCCAAAACTGTATTTTGAGAAGGCATTAGGTGTATTTTTAAACACTGCTTTCACTTGTTTATTGGGTTCAGCTTCCCACCCACTATATCTCTCGTCCTTTCCAGACCTAGCCACCACATCTGTCATTGTAGAGTCGATTAAAAGTGATGTTTTGATTTCGATGGGTAGAAGAATAATCGACAAGGGCGTTTCCTTCATTTCGAAGTCTGTAAGTAAAAGAAATAAGCGACCTGCCCCGATCGTCGGTTCTCCACCCCTGAAAGGATTCCGACAAAATGAGGCAAATGATTTTTATGGGCGTGCTCGATGCCATAAGTTTCACGTCGCCCACATTCCTAACATCTGTGACCTTGTTACATCAGCTACGCCAATCTGACGGAGCCAGACCACCCTGTGTGAGCTACACTAATTATTCCTAATTTTCTACCTAATTATGATACAGCACACAGAGACGAACACAGTGACATGTTAAGCGATTGTAAGGGGAGGGAATTTGGAGCCAGGGGTGTAGACACAGGGGAAGAGTATGCACATTTAGGATCTTAAAGGTGTGGAGATAAAGTTCACTCGAAAAGAGAACTGTTTCCCATGTGTCTCCTCTCCAACCTCATGAAAAAGAGGGCAGCGGCATGCATTAAAGATAAAGGAAGAAAGGGAAGAAATAAAAGATAAGAAAGGAAAAGGAAAAGGAATATTATTTTCGTAATACCTATCCCCAAGGGCATTTTGTGGAACCAAGGAATCAGTAGGAGGGATAGGCTGGTGTAAAACGAGAGCGAAAGGGAAGGTGATGCATCTTATCGAGTATCCCTCTTCCTTTCCCTCCTCATCCCCTTTCCCTACAACACGCTTACACAAAGTACAGTTACAGCTGTACTGAAGCTTCTCGTCCATGATATTCGAGTATTTTATAATGATTGGGTGGAATTTGGTACTGTGGATACTTGGACATAATACGACCTACTGTACTTATTCTGCTGGTAGATAAACGAATCCTTTGACAGTCTTAATTAACTATGTGGTCCGTTGTACACTAACAACACCACGATCACAAAATATACAAACACACAATGCAAACAAATAGAGGGACACTTTCACATACGGGTATACAGATATTCACACACACACACACACACACACACACACACACACACACACACACACACACATATATATGCTCGAATAGACACATGTGCAACCAAGCTGACAAGGTATATATATGCTCGAATAGACACATGTGCAACCAAGCTGACAAGGTACTCATTCACAGAGGGAAAAAGGAAGAGGGCGGGGGTGGAGGAGGGAAAAGAGGAGCAGGGGTAGGGGAAGGGAGATCAACAAACCACAGTCCAGTATACTTACGACGTAATCATAACTCCCTTTGTCTTAATTGGTCATTAATTATGATTAGATCTGGTCTAAATGTTATGGACTGATATCGCGGAAGAACGAGTTGATAAGGAAACAGACAAACTACACATGAGAGGGAGCATTCCGTACGCGTCGTAATGATTCGCGAATGAACAATCTGTGAGTGAGAGCAGGGTAACCCGTATGCTTATACAGCGCGTCAGCTGCACCAAGGTTTGTGCTTGCTAGACAGAAGAGGGATACCGCCCAGGAAAACAGACAAGATATAATATATGATAATGAGATAGTAACATTACACAGTACTCAGTGCCCGTAATTGCGATAATAATATTCTTTGTTTGAGTGCAGAGTAGCTGATGTTAGTTTCATATAATTATGTGTCAACTTACATCAGTTCAGAGCTATATCATTGCTCGTCGCTCTTAAGTTCTGGACATGTTAATGTTGCTTTACATTATTATGGAAATGATTATTAGATCTATATAAAAATATTATTATGATGTCTGGTGTTGAGATAACTGATGATTTTAGACTACAATACTGTCATGCAACGACAAGATACTCTAGAATCATATAAGCAAATAACGATTATACCATGTTTTATCGTTGCGCGACAGAATAGGCCTAGTTTATGTGAATTTTGTGTGGTTGTGATGCATGTAAACTTCTGGTAAGATGTTGTTTGAGATTGGATTAGAGATGTCAAAGCTGTGGATATCATCTCACTCTTGTAATCAATTATATAATTAAAGTAACCTACTTTATGATGAAATCTGTCTCGTTTCAGCATCACCAAATCCAGACCACCACTTAGATCACCTACAGTTTAACAACACTGACAACTAAACCTATAATATCTACTGACTCTGAACTGTCGGATTAGTAGTCTCTGTAATATGAGGTATAGATCTTCCTGTGACCCTGGATTTTACGACAAACTCGCAGCTGGTGCCATCATCAGTGTTGATTAATTATAAACATTACTACCACCATCAGGACAATCGCCACCACCTCCAGGAGCAGCAACAGCAATAGCAGCAGCAGCAGCAGCAGCGGCAGCAACGACACTGCCATCATTTGCATGGTCTATCGCTCAGTGCAAGGATAACCACATCTACCACAGACTATACACGATTCAAGCAGCAACAAGCCCATCATCAGCAGTATTACTTGACTCACTGTCCCTCTGAGTAGCATTTCTTATCATGGAGGAAGGATCGGGCATTGGAATGTGTGGTAAGCAGACATGGTATAATATAGCTTATATAGACATCAAAACTATTTGGTCACTAGAATATGTGCATCTGGAAGCTTCTTTCACGGTCAAAGTTTTGTTGTGTAAATATAGCCTGATCCACAAATTTTCTCAGCAAGATAGATAATTATCTCTTTAGATAAATATTAGGCTATTAGCATAACCTTGACATATTTGAAGACTATAACAGTAGCATTTTGTAAGACATTCTTTTTTAATTACAACGAACTTTTTTTCTTCAGACAGTGGCAAAAATGGTAGCTATGAGCTGAAGTGCTGTTGTGATATCGGTATGAACTAGGTCTATTGTGGCAATAAAATAATTAATGTCCTAGGTTTTGATTTTACAGTTTCTAACGATAAAGACTCTGATTAGTAATAATTATTAGAAATGCAACGATAACTTAAAAATGAACATTTTTTCACAAAATAAACATGTTTAAGTTAAGGCCGAGAAGAGACAGTTAGTTTAAATAAGTGCAACAAGTCAGAAGGGTCTGCCCGCCTACTGACCTGCAGCTGGTTGGTCAGTTTGTCTATTTGCTAGTATGGGATCTATTTGTTCATGCCAACAAGCGCCTCTTTAATTGTTTCTCTGTACATTCGTCGGAAACTGACGATTGTGCAAGAAATAATGTGATCTCATATAATCCAGATCTAGCTCTATCAGCATCGATGCTAAAGATTCCCGTATGAGCCTAACCAGCGTGCACGCAAGAACACACGTGAACTCGCTCAACACAGCACTCACGTGCAACTCTCCCCTTTCACACTCACCCCATAGCCTTGAGCTTTGCTTTATTTACCTGACTACTAAAAATAGGCCATAGACATACCAGGCCGAAAGTGAGCCATTGGGTCACGTCTGTGCTCTCGCGTACCTGCCTAGGGGTAGCCTAGTTGTAGAGAAGACTTTATGGACGTACACAGCATAGACATGAGAAATAAACCTATCAAAGGATGTTGAAAAGAGGTGGAAGAAGGCAGTGAAAGAGGCTTGACAAACAGACAAAGCGGATACGAAGATGGGAGGGGCAGGATCAAAGCTGGATCACAGGAGGATAGTAAAAGGATTGCGGAGGGTGGGGTGGGAGGTGGGAAGGGTGGGGATAGTGGAAGGGGGAGGGAAGGGGCGGAAATGGTGGATGGGGGGAGGCAAGGAGAGGAGGTGGAATTCCCTGGCTCATGATCATTGACTAGAGAGGAAAAAGGAGAAAGTGAGTGAAAGAAGTCTCATAGTGAGTGAGTGCGTGCGTGCGTGAGTGAGTGAGTGAGTGAGTGAGTGAGTGAGTGAGTGAGTGAGTGAGTGAGTGAGTGAGTGAGTGAGTGAGTGAGTGAGTGAGTGAGTGAGTGAGTGAATAAGTAAGTGAAAAAGCAAAGAGACAGAGCTGGTGGGAGGGGTGGCATGAAAAGAGAAGTAGAATAAAAAAGAAAACTTTTAAACTCAGAGTATATTATTCACCTAATGACTTTCGTCAATGTGCGCCCATCCTCGCATTTTGTGAACTGGAAAGGTACAGTCACACTTGCTGTGAGGCTAGGGGCAAAAGGAGAGGGAGGAAACTGGGAGGAAGAAAATGAGAGAGGGGTGAGGAAGGTGATGGATGGATGGATGGATGGATGGATGGATGGATGGATGGATGGATGGATGGATAGATGGAAATAAAACTTTGATGAATGCATGGTCTGTGGCCTGGTGGATAGAACGAAGGAGTAAGGAAAGAGGGATTGAATGAGTTGATGACAGGAGAGTTTTAATGTGTAGATTTAGATTAGACTTGTGAGTAATTTTCATTCTCAAGAATCATGAAGCGGCCTTCTAAAAATATAAATGTTCAAATTGTAAATGTAAACAGCTGTGTAATACTTCACGGTGTGAATACTTTTCATAAAAGTTTTTCTTTTCAATTCATAATGTTCAATCTTTTTTTTTTTNTCAATCTTTTTTTTTTTTTTTTGTCGTGGCAAGATAGCGATGACATAGTAAAAAATTGTGGCGTACTTTTTTAACATAATTTTGAGATAAATGATATTTGTTCAAGGAAATCAAATGCTTTGTAGAAATAATAGTTGCATAATAAAATTGAAGGTGGTCGTGAAGATCATTTAGTCAGTTGAATGACTTGTGTAATTATACCTTGAGTAAATAATACGGAAATCTTCCAACTCTCTTCACACCATAAATTTATACACAACTGATATTACCTGTCATATAATTGAATCCCGATGACTTTTGTCATGTCGACGACCACAACAGCAAGCTCTACCTCTATCAGATCAAGTTTTTCTTGTTTCTCTTGGTCGCATATCTCCTTCTCCTGCTCCTCATCACACCTCAATTCTATTGCCCCTCTCCTCACCTCACCTCACCAAGACAGAGACACGCAGACAGAGACGCAGAGACACGCAGACAGGAGACGCAGAGACACGCAGACAGCAGACGCAGAGACACGCAGACAGCAGACGCAGAGACACGCAGACAGCAGACGCAGAGACACGCAGACAGCCGACGCAGAGACACGCAGACAGCAGACACACGCAGACAGCAGACGCAGACACACGCAGACAGCAGACGCAGAGACACGCAGACAGCAGACGCAGACACACGCAGACAGCAGACGCAGAGACACGCAGACAGCAGACACGCAGACAAGACCCACGCAGACACGTCGGCGACGCCGACATGACCCACGCAGACAGAGACGCCCCGTAGACACGCCGACGACGCCGACATGACCCACTCAGACAGAGACGCCCCGCAGACGAACGGCGAGGCCGACAGGACCCACGCAGACAGAGACGCCCCGCAGACGCGCCGGCGACGCCGACAAGACCCACGCAGAGAGAGAGGCGCGCACACACACACATACGAGACACATACGAGACACACACACTCACGCAGACAAAGAGAGAGACGCAGAGCGAGGGAGAGAGACACGCGGAGACATGCAGAGAGCCAGAGAGACACGTGCAGATGCGCAAAGCGAGCGAGAGAGAGAGAGAGAGGCAATAGACATGCAGGAACAACTAGATGGCTTACAAATATCACATTTTCCCTTCACATATGACAAAGATAGTTTCCATTTTGCATTGTCTATCATGACATTAGATTTCGCCTTTTATTTATTGCCGTTCCAAAAATCATCGTAAGTTGAGGTCTATTAATTACATTAAGTAATCACTACTGACCGCTATTGATTACCGATAACGATGCCCAGAGCGCTCCACAGCCCGCGTGCTGCTCGACCCCCAGCGGCTAGCAACTAAAATACCTGCTTTCGGGCAAAAAAACAGAGGCCAAACAACAAAAAAAGTTTTTGACAGAGAGAAACTTTTTTTGTTCTTTGTTGTGCAGGCATAAATGCACTGTATCTAGTTCTCCATTTCTTTTCTCCACAGAAAGTGACAGCAAAATCGTGCTTCGCGGATCCATATCAACGGAAGGTTGCGCCGATGATGCAACAAATGATTCTCTCGCCACTGCCATACAATTCTCAAATGTCGACGACGCAGACACGTCTTTAGTGATAGCCAATCAGCCCAGACCTAGCTCAAGGAAAACAGCAGACAAATCCTTTCATTCGCCATTTAATGATGCCCATAGCGAACGTGATTGGTCATCGGGATTATGTCAGTGCTCAGGGGAAGGGCGATCCTGTAAGTTATCGTTTTTGACAAATTCATCATTTTCAGTAGTTCTGCATGGCCTGGGCAGTCAGTCATTATTCAGGGTTAGTGACCGCTCAATAATGAATTATTAAAATCCTAGTAATACCAAACTTTAAGAAGTTTATCTCTTCATGGTATTATTTTTTTATACTTATGTCTGTGCAGGCTGTTCAATAAACTTGTTATATTTATTGTTGTTTTGCGTGTAGTTTGGTGTTCGGATATTGTTTACTTTCTTGATTAAGAACATTATAGTTCAAAACTCTAGATCTTAACAGTTAATAGGTAATGAAGTTTATAATTTGTATATTGTACTATGGTCGTGGTGAGGTGTTGGCCATACATTTCCATGTAGTCTCAATCTTAGGCAACATGAGGATGTCGGAACAGAAGATTCAATTTTCGGACACCTTATACATTTTACCATTCCTTCATGACTATGTGTTTGAAGAGAATCGATTCAAGTTAATCATCATAGGAGAACCACACTATAGCAGTTCATTCCCTCAGAACCTTTACATATGTAGATTCTGGTAGAGTCTAATAATGTATGTTAGGTCAAGTTATGTCAGTTTTGCCAGTCACTTTTCTTCTGAAATAACACAACTATAATCAATGTGACTTGTATATTCTGTCTGTATGTTTCTAGGCTTAGCCATGTGTTGTTGCTGGCCTGTCTACCGTTACAGCCTGGCAACACGACTTGGAGAGACACCTTTCATGCCGCTCATACCATGTGCTGCCTTTGCTCTGCGGGTCAAGATGAGATCTTTGTTTGGAATAAAGGTACCAGTACTGTAAAACTACACATTTTATTGTATACATTTTTTGGCTAGAGCATGGACGAACGAGTTAGTAATGTAATTTTGGGTTTGAAAAAGCCGAACGTTAGTTCACAAGCTACAGCACCCGGATGATAATTATGATATGCAATTAGTCATTACAATACAGACCATGATGGGATTGCAGTAATTTAAGCAGGTCCAGGAGGCTAACTGAGGTCTTTTGTAAGTCTCTACAGGACAAGTTATTCTGCATAATATTGAATCTAAAGTGAACACACAACTAGATAAAAATGTGATTGCTTCATCTCTTTAATTCTCAGAATTTATTATCATTCAAAATTACGAATATCTTGAATGGTTTATAAATACAGAGCCATAACTGCTATACCTTCAGGCTACATTTGCGGGGGCCTCCAGATAGGGCCATTTTGCTCTAGAGGATGTAAATTAAATTACACTGTACATTGCACGGGAGAGGTGGTCGCAGAGAGATTAGGGGGGGGGNGGGGGGGGTTGGGGGTAGTGTGGGTGATCCGAACCCAGAAGAGTGGTGTTGAAGGGTGTTGCATTGGAAAGGCTGGTTCAAAATTATCAAGAAGCGGTGGAGTCCTGCCAAGGCACATAGACCAAGTACAGCCTAAGTGATACTATGTCATTTTTCCTGACTACCACATGAGTCAATTTTTTTTGCAGAGCTTGATTAGTTTGATGTACAGTAAAATATATAAGAAACTGATATCTACTTTTTTTCTTGCAGGGTTCAATTATAAAGGATTTTTTCACGAGTTTGTGCTGTGAACCTTGTGCTGTGTGTCAGATGACGAGAGAAATGGACAAGATTGGATTATGACATCATAGCAACATTTTCAGAAACAACTAAACAACATATTCATGGTGCTAAACGACTCAAAATATCGATAATTGGACTGTTGATGTCAAAGTGGATAAGCCAGTACAGAGTTTCTGATGGGAAGTGCAAACCCACTGAAAAGAATGTGAGGTGTGTCCTGATTAGAAAGCAAGGTGCCTGTGCAATGACTCTACGGCCACTTATTTGTTCTGGCATTAGAATTTGTTGGGGTTTGGAAATATTTCAGAAATTTCCTTAGATAACAGGTATATTTAGATTAAATCCTTTGTTTTTTTGCTTAAGGGACATGTAAGTTGGGATAATAGCAATGTGCTCAAAATACATGAACAAGTGCAATTAGTTAATACTTTGAATCTCACCTTTGAACAATCAAAATACTCTAACAATGTGAATAGCAGGTATCGTGTCATATATAGAGCTAACATCTCAAGAATGTCACCCCAGTTTTATATAAACAAAGTCATTTTTGATAGTAGGGTTCTTTTTCACAATGCATTGCTGATAAACAGTTAATTGAACATGTCTTGAAATCTGATAGGAGATAGAGTCCAGTCGTCGTTTCCAAATCTGTGATGCTTTTATCATGATAACATTCATGCTAATGTATGAGGTCAATAATGGTCATTGTCCTGTAATATGCCATCAAAATACATTGGCATGAACAATGTGCACATGTACTTAGATCTGCAGACAGAATAAGAGAACTACAGTAGCACTTACATATATTTGTGACATCACTGACACAAACCCTCTATGTCTCCTTGTGAACCACATTATACTTCTCTGGCATATCTATGGCAGTCATGCTAATCACTGTATTTTGAGAGTATAAGTATTCTGTTGATGACGGATGTTTTTTATGCAAATCCAGGAATAAGAAATTAGTGCTTCTGCAAACTTTTAATTCTATGGGTCTGCACTTCAGGGGTACCATAGGATCTGGATACTGTATTGGCTACCATGGAGAAGACCTGGTCTGTACCTACTCACTGTTATCTGGTGTCACTTGGTGACATCATTACGGACCTATTATATTGTTTGTATATATGTACACAACAAATTGCTCAGTCATGGCCTTCTTTGTTTATGGGAAGCCTTGATGATATGTGTTTGTATGTTGTTATGAAACTAGGTTGTATAACCTTGCTTTGTAAGTTGTGCAAAGTTTGTTTCCTCATTCACTGCTTAAAAGTAAATTGATGGACAATGGGGCAAAGATATAACCCCACAACAATTCTGAATTTTGTTCCCCTGAAAATTCAATGCGTTCCCCTCATCCTCAATATTTCAAATCCATTCTTACTTCCCATAATATTTCTTTTGTCTGATACAAGTCTTCTGCAGCCAGTAATGAAATGTTCCTAAGTTCTTGAGCCAGCCTGTGTAAACTCGCCTGATGGGTTGGAGGTGGGATCTCCTTTCCCCAGACAGTGTGGGCAAATTTTGATGTAATTCCAGGGTAGCATGCAAAAATTTCCTCTCAACGCCAGCATATAAGAAATACAGAATATCTTTCAGTCTTCCACTCTGCTTTCATGCCTGACCTTTTTTGGCTAACACTCAACCCAAGAACATAAAAATACCATACTATCCTTCTGGTTACATTGCCAGAACTTCTTTGACAAGGGAGAAGATAGGAGACTCTTTAACTCAGAGAGCAAGTCAACAGAATTTTCAGTGAGAGATATCCCCGTCTCGCAAGTGTTTCGGCTCTTTGACTTCCTTACGAGGACCACTGTGGGATCATGGCTTTCAAGCGTCCTTATGTCGACCTTTTCTGGACAAGGGAGATAATAAGGTCATGACATGTGTCTAGGCACACTATTAATGGTTATGTACCTTGTTATTATTTTTGTCACTTTGTTTTTAAATGTAATTAATAGTATCCACTGACAACATTGCTCCCCGACTGTCCTGTCTCATAATTACGGGTGTATATCGGTTTGTAGGTCAATTTGTGCTCCTAGTAAGGCAAAGCCAGGAAAATCCTGAGCTAGTTTGCTGCATGTACACCTACTTTCCTTTTCTGACCGGCCCAAGTCGAGAATGAAAGACCCTATTTTCGCCTTGGCAAACCTTTGGCATACAACAACAACAACAACAACAACAACAACAACAACAACAACAACAACAACAACAACAGTGACGACGACGACGACGACAACAAAACAACAAGAATAACAACAACATGCTCGCAAAGACATAGATCTAGACAAAATAAAGTAACATAGACATAGTGCCATCGGACTGAACATTTCCCTGAATGATCTTCATTTCTAAGTGAAAGACATGTCGGAAGGAAAAAGAAAAAGGAAATAGGGAGACAAAGTATCGCCTGGACCTCGAATTTAAACTCACGCTACATTGGCCATATATATGCAAAATCCATAACGTATTGCGTTAACCACAGTGAACACTACTAATGTTTTGGGGGTTTCCCGTGGATACCACTGTTCGTTAACTAACGTAAGGACGATGCATACAGCCATAGGTGTGTGAAACTGTTATACTTACAGGCCTGTAACTTACCTTAACTTACCTTTCACGTTTTTCCAAGCATGTAGCGTAGTTGCAACTCAAGTTCAACATTATGCCTTTCCTTTACACGACAGCTTGTTGATGGTGTATATATGTATGTGTGTGTGTGTGTGTGTGTGTGTGTGTGTGTGTGTGTGTGTGTGTAAGCGCATATGTGTGTGTGCGCATATGTGTGAGTGTATGTGTATGAGGGAAAGTGCTTGTGTGTGTGTGTGTGTGTATGTGTGTGAATGTGTGTGTGTGTATGTGTGTGTGTGTGTGTGTAAATGTGTATGTGTGTGTGTGTGTGTGTGTGTGTGTGTGTGTGTGTGTGTGTGTGTGTGTGTTTAATACTGTATCTATCTTTCCGCCCTTTAGAAATTATTGTTTATTATTTTTATGCCAACATTGATTATCTCACTTGTCAAAAAGTCAACAGATGGACACTTGGAAGTTATAACCTCATTGTGGCCCTGTTAGGAAGTCAAGGACCGAGTGCAGAGAAATTTCAGCAGCAGCAAAGTTAGGGGCATGCAACGTTCCCTCCTTCCCCCTCATTCTCCTCCCCCCCCCNCCCCCCCCCCCCAAAAAAAAAACAAAACAACAACAACAACAACAACAAAACAAACCACAAAAGGTATAGGTTCCACAATCTGATTCGGGTAATTGAACTGGGTATCTGCTCTCCTCACAACTTGCAGGTGACTCTAACAGGGCACAGAAATAGCAATATGAACTATAGTAAAGGATTGCCCCGTATAACAGGCAAAGGCCAATGTATATATCCCCTGCCCACAATTCTAAGGCCGAACAGAGTATGACGGAAGGCTTTTTAAATTCATAGGATAAAACCTGGATTAGACCAAATTATACCCCTCTAGGCCAGATTATACTCCTTGTAAATTATCGTTAGTTTAAAATTTTGAATTAGCATTATAATATAGTAATCACATGCAACATCTTCAGAATGATGATAATCATTTCCAAGGAAAGAATATTCTTAGTAGCATCAATATACTGATACTACCTTCTTGGTGAAATATGAGGACACCTAAGGGGCTGTGAATTCACGTTCTATGATCTTATTATAACCACCGCCATAATGTACCACCACTATCATATCATAACCACCGTCACCACTTCAGTACAGCATCAGCACCAACGTTACCACTGCCACTACAGTGGAGCATCACCAACATCATCACCAGCATCATCACCAGCACCGCAATGCATTATCACCACAAACCACTACCATCGTCAGCACAGCGCACACCACTACACAATGCAGCATCAACGTCATCATTACTACCGAGGAATATTACTACCATCACGTTGCATCATACTCATCGCGACCATTGAGTACCATCAACCCCACCCCCACCCCCTCCCCCNCTCCCCCACCTCCACCATCACCATGTATTGTCGTTGGAGTCTGAAGCAAGGAAGTATAAATTTACATCAATGTTTTAGTTACTGATGTGCCATTCTTCGTACTTAATTACGGGATTGTATTCAGGGACCCACAAAACAGCGATAAAATAAAATGGGTCCATGTGGGTTGCTGCACCTCGCCGACAAAACGGCGATAATTGGTTCGCTTACAACAGCGGTAGAGAAGGAGAGACGATGTGAACACAAAGAATAAATCAGGCCACAAACAAAAAAAAAAGCACAGCTGCACGCATTTGACTTGTTAAACTCTTGATCCAGTCGGTACCTGTCTTGTTTATGGATAATCCCAGGTTCTACCTTGCCGACTGTCAATGTGCCCATGTTTCTGATTCAGAATGAAATGAATCCTGTATGTTAAGATTTAACGCATTGAGAAAGTACCAACTTACACCTTGTATTAGCTTATCCATGTTAGGTGTTGCTGATAAATCACTTTCACCTATCACCGCCAGCTGGTGTTATTAATATCTTTGCTCTTGCTGTTGATTTCATGTTCATCTTAGCTTGTTTGTTTGCATCCGTACAAGACTGTCGCTGCTGTTACCATGACTGTTGTTGTCGTCGTTATTGTTGTTAAAACGATATGGCTATAGTATACATTAACTACTGTTTTGCCTAGTGTCGAATAAGACGAGGCGAAATTTCGTTGTAATTTAGGAATGAATATTGAATAAATTTTCACTAAACTTTATTGTTTGGTTTGTTGTCCATATTGGATGGCTGTTGAGTTGTTTGTTTGTAACTAGAGGTTTAAAGAAGCGGACTACTTCATAGACCTTAAAGGCTGTCTATCTCGGGATCAGCAGGTGCAGGGGGAGAATTAAGAGCTTCCAAGAAGACATTAAAAAGAAAGAACAGTAATTACTATTTGCCCACATTCATTCAAACTTTGGGCCAACTGTCCTAAACTCATTTTTTTTCGGATTAATTCTAATGAAATTAATCAGAGGTTCCAATCTTTTAACAGTTAAAAAATTAAATTTAAAAAAATTACTCTATTGTCAGTTTTCGCAAAAGAACAAGGTTAGAAGAAAAAACCAATAAGAAATGACAATGATTCAAAAGACGCTTAACTTTTGTAAAAAAACATTTTTAAAGGACGAAGCATTAATTTTTATGTGACATGTATCTTTGTGTTAGTGAACTCAGTAACATTTTAACCATGCAACCAGTGCAAAAAAAAAAAAGTAGACGGGCAGACAAAGTACACGTGATATCCAAATTAATCAGAAGCATTGGAGTTCATCAAAACAATTAACAAAGAAATAAAATTAAGAACAATTCAATGGAAAATTCTGCACAACATTGATTACTGTTTTGCTACAGTTTTACAATAAAAAACTTCTCCCACAAGAAGCATTCTGTGCAGTTTACTATGGAATTGATTAGTTTATAGAATAGATCATTTTCTGCATCAAGAGATATGTAGCAAGAAAGCGAGTAGATTATTAATTCTGGGTGGATAAGCCAATTTTAAGGACAGATACACATTTCAGCAGCACCGCGAACATTTTGGATCATGAAACTTAAACACCTGTTTTAAATTTGGCAATACATGTAGGTCTACTTATGAAAGCCAGTATTCCAGTGGAGGAGGAAAAAAAATAACTAAATATTTCAATCGTTTTTATAGAAGCTGAGCTCCTTTCTGATGCATTGTCATTTCTTGCAACAAGCAATGACTTTTCTGGTCTTGTTTTGCGCGCTTGTTGACAGAAAAGTAAAGATTAAGTTTATACTTTTAAGAGCTTGAACATTAATAACTACTCTCTACAATCACTGCAGTTTCAGTTTTTCATATTGTAAGAAGAAAGAGTGATGAATGAGAGAGTGAATGATAAAGCAAATTAAATTAAAAAGAAACTGGACAATGGTAAAGGGAAAGCAGTGACACAGAAATATGCATATCTATAGAAGCTATGCGGCAGTGCGTCAATTTGTTGTTTTTTTTGTTGTTTAAAGAAAACGGGAAGTTAATTTTTAAAACCAAGTGTTTTGTTGCTTTTGTTGGATTTTGTTTGTTGTGTATTTTACTGTTGACTTTTCATTTTATCATGCCTTGTATATGCACAGTAGTTGTGATAGTAAGCCTTTTTCCCCAATAATTATTTTTTTGATAACATCCTTCATCTCATTCAGCAATATACCTGCGTTCGTGCATCACCAAGACTGATATTTCACACTATGTAGCCCTTTATATTCTTAGAAGTAGGTAGAGCACAATAACAGGTAATGCTGCAACTGAAACCAGTCCGCTGTATGCACATGGGAAGAGGCGATCGCCTAGCATGGGGGCATGGACATGTAGGAGAAGCATAAAACAGACAGACAGGCCATGTCCTCACTAACATGGTTGTACCGTTCGTTGTCATTTGTCACCGTGATGTAACGATCTAGTTACAGGACCGCCCCCCCAGGCTGACATCACAAAGATCAGTCTGAATGTCTATGATAATTTGTGTCCATTTATCTCAGAAGCCTCTGGCCAGTGTAGTCTAAGGTAGCAAAATTTACTTCACTGAACTTGCATTTATTTCGCTATTCGTGCGTTGTTTTACTTTTCATAATTCTATAAATTAGTGTATACCATATTATACCGTATAACATATATATAAATATGTCACATCCTACATAATTTCATGTCGTATTTCACGTCATCGTATTGTATCGGTTTGTACCGTACACATCACATCACATCACATCACATCACATCACATCACATCACATCACATCACATCACATCAAATCAAATCAAATCACATGAACCGTACCCTATGGCACCACATCGTATCATATCACAACATTGTTATTTTACTTTATGTTGTATCAGTATTACTTATTACATTGCAGAGCAGAATAGTTGGTAACCTTCGCAAATACTTCAAGAGGAAGCTACAGTATTTGACTACGGACAGGATCAGTGACTCACTCAATTTATTGTGTGCGCTGACTTTTTCAGGGCATGGCGTTCGCAGAAAGTAATTTCGGCGTTTAATAAAATCTGATTAAATTTACACTTTTTCCTGAATCACACAGTGATTATTGCTTAACAGAATATTATTAACA
>JAWQUT010000036.1:1596534-1609254 GCA_033807755.1 Ellobium chinense | reverse complement strand
AGCGATCATAATGAAGTAAGACAAAGAAGTAACAATAACTTTAAGAAAACGTGTGCATCCTAACATGGAATATGTCCCGAAACCTTCAATTTGTTATTTGTCCCGAAACCTTCAATTTGTTATATATCCCGAAACCTTCAATTTGTTATATATGTCCCGAAACTTTCAATTTGTCAAAAGATTAGGACAGAAAGGGCGTTTATTGGCCTTATTATTATTTTCTTGTTATTGCCCGCAGTCTGTTACATGACCCAGCTTTCATACACATACGAATGTTGTTCTTCCCACTGTTATGAGGCCAGAGCCTAAAATAAACAACGAGCAAAGAGATACCTAATTATTATCATCTGATTATGTTTCAAAATGTTTTGTGACACAGCTTTTAGCGTTTGAAGAGAAGACATCAAGTGGGACATGACATTTCAAAGAGGAGTCTTTCATTGCCGTTACATATGATGAATTTTCAAAAGTTGAACAATATTTTTTGTAGGTTATAGAATAGCCTTGCAGATCTAGATGTATGATTCCTGGTGACGCTTGCTGAGATTAAAATTATAAGTATTCAATGGGCAGACAATCCGGGTGCACGACCTATCTGTTCTCCGTCAGCAACTCATTTTTTTATTTCTTGTCTGCCAAACGTCATCAACTGGTTTTTACTGGAGTCGTTTTATATCACACTCTGACATACAGATCCACAACTTTTGCAAAGTTGAATAATAACGGTCTGAGTTGTCGCTGCAGGCACATTTATATCGAGGTATAGAATTAAGAAATTGAATTCGTCTTGAGCTTTCGAAACTCATCGTTATGAAGTGCTTAAATTTTTTAAAATTTATATTAGTTAAAATCTACTGACGATATATGGCTCCTTTTGCATGGCTGATTAAAAAAAAAAAGACCGGTTATACAATATTTCGTCGTCCACCTTATGAATGGACCTCTGCAAAAGTTTGGGTGTTTTGAGCTGGGTGTTTCTTAATTAAAGCCCAAAAGAAGATCTATTTACTCTCGACAAAGTGACGTTTCGATAACTATAATAGTTTCGGAGAAATTGACCATTTATTGATTAAATGTATTTATCATTTGTAAATCTCATTGAAACTTTAAAATGCCCCCATGAAAAACTAGTAGATGTCGCCTATGTAGATGCCCTTTTATGAGACGGGCGACGAATTGTCTCAGTGCTCCACTGGTGTGGACGTAGTTATGACGTGATATCGAAGCAACAACAAATGCACAGACCCTTTAAAATGACTTGAAGATTCTGATTTTTCCCCTTTCTTTTTTATTGTAAATTTGTCAAAGCTATCCTGCAATAAAGGCTCTCTCGGGATAATAACCGGAATGGAGAGGAGTGATGGGATACTGCACTAATCTGAATTCAATCGCTTGGTTCACACGGGGGAGCGCTTTTGTCCGCATTTCACGAGTAAAACATTTCATAATACATAGAAACTTTGAAAGTCGCTTATTTACTGTCCCACCGAGCGTTTCGGTAGAGAAAATGAATAATTATAACAACGTCTAGTATTTGAAATATGAAGCAAATTCATCTGAGACTCGGCAGTGACCATGGCCGTCTAGGCAGTAAAGATCGGATGGCGTAGTTTTGAAGGAGGGAGGCTAAAAGAATGACGTAACTTATTTTGTGAGAATTTATTCCCTAAAGCCTATTAGGTATTTTCAGCTCCATCACGTGGCCTAGGAAATCTTGCTCACACGTTGGTTTATTTACACGCTCTGCTCATGTATGATTACTCGTCATTTATCAAAATAGCCTAGCAATCCCTAGATCACGTGGTGTAACTGACCCGTCTGAAAATACCTCATTCTTTGGCTTCACTCAGTTATTGAATTTGAAAAAGTTTACGTGAGATACAAAGTATGAACCGAAGAGCTGGGAGTTATTAAAACCCTTGAGGATTTGTTTTGATTCTTGCAGCCGAAGTAACCGCCCACATGTTTTGAAAATTCTGATCTAGATTGTCTAGATGTTGCTTTCTTTGCATACAATAATCTCTCTCTCTCAGTTGACGCAGATACTCTAATTATTGGCATATGTCACGCCAGGATTCACACCGTTAAACATATGTCAATTCGGTCAATACAACGACAAACAGCAGAACGCAAAAAATTGTCAGTGGAAGAAACTGCAATTATCCAGTAACGCAAACTTTGAAAATACATTATTTTGTTACCCGAAAAATAACGCCCTCAAGCAGAATTTGCCATTTGATAGTTGAAATAAGGCGGAGTTGACTGCATCTAGCTTTGACATCTGTCACATCAGGGCAAGACTACAACGGATTTTGTGGCAGTCACTACTCCCGTCGACGGCATATTAGTGCTTCAACATTGTCTAGTCTAGTATACCACATGCCAGTGCAATAGTGACATTTTCTCTTAACATTTGATCTCAGCAATGTCACAGCCCTGACCTTAAAGCGTAATGTTAGAGAGAAATGTGAAGAATAATAAACCAATCAAACCTGCAAACGTCTTTGAGAAAGAGAGAGGGAGAGAGAGAGAGAGAGAGAGAGAGAGAGAGAGAGAAAGGAAGAGAAAGAAATAGAGAGGGAAGAGAGAGAAAGGCACAAACTAAGAAATATAGACAGAAATGCCGTGATACTGAGGAAGAGAGAGATACACAGACAGACAAACAGATAAACAGACAGGAAACAGACAGCAAGGCAGACAGACATATCGAAATGGAGAAAGACAAACCAACAGACTGACAGGAGACATCCAATGTCCCTAAAAGCATCTAGATGGGCATTGTGCAAAGTCTGGACAATCGCTTCTGTAAAAACTGTATTTTATATATAGTTAAATGGGAATACGAGCGATGCTTTTATTATAATCATCTTAACGCCTGTTGGGATGTATTTGGCAGCGCCTGTCACATAAGTAAGACTGCAGCAGTCTGTTCTTTTTAATCCACCAACTGTAAAAATGCCTTTGAGCACACTGGTCACGCCGTTTGCAAACTTGCAAAAACGCTTTGCTATTTGAGCAATAGAAATAGAGTAATCGGGTAGATATATGAAAAAAAAAACACCTACCCGAACCCCTAAAAATTTCGCACCGAAGAAGACAATTTATTGCAATCAATGCCTTTGATAAATCGCACCTGCAATAACTATGTTCTCGGCAAACTCTCCGGAGCTTGTATATTTACAACCGTGAAATAGACAGTGTTGACATAGTGCAAGTATACGTATGTGTAGTTTGTCTCCATTGCAACAGGTTTTGGTTTCGTAAGAAACATATTGTTATTCCGCTGAAAGCAGAACATGTACTCTGTTTCCTCTGCATAATAATAAAAGGGCGTCACTGTGGTTGCTCTATTCAAATCTGTTCGGAGTATACTTTACCTCCTCATCCACTGCATTCTCAGTGAGTGAGGAGTGTACCTTATGTTGCCGGGAGGCCATAAATGTCAGATATTTATAGACTTTTATAATCACCATGCTGTTGAGGCAGATGCCTAGAAGATGTACACCAAATACATTGATCTTCTTAGTAATCTAAATGCATCGTGCACCTTTAGTTAACACACAACACATCTAAACGTTTCACTGTATTCAAGCTTACTTGTTGTCAAAAACCATGTTGGCAGTCCATAACTGAGTTAGCAACGATTCACGTGGATCTGTGTAGTTCTGAATCAACACGACGCTGTACTTGAAACTAAATTTTCTCTGACGTGTCATTCATTAGAAATACTGAATATTCGGTTAATCGATATGTATACAGTGACAATAAATAATAGCTATGACATTAATTATTTTCAGTCATCACGAAACACTACATCAGGCAAGATAATTATTTGATCGTATGTGGATACCTTTGGCGCTAATGGTTTTGAAATTATTGTTGCAAGTTATTTGGTCCTTCAGTCAGACGCCCCAATGAAAGAATATTGCATTATAGCACAGAATTTAGTGCGAATTATTCGTTAGAAGGCGGCGGGTCAAAATCCAGAAGAATGGGACATGAGGTCCTTTTACACATACTATCAAGTATCATTGCAGGAATTTGTGATGTATATGATCCGATAGAAAAATAAATAAGTTATACCATTACAACCATTTCATAGCTTTTCATTAATTTGTGTTAATTTTTCTTATAAAAAACGTGCAATATTATGTTTGGTTTCAGCACTCGATAGAACTGAATCCCTTGTGGCGACGAAGGGAGACAACTACATCAAAGTAATAATACATAGAACCCGTAGAGGTAAGGTTACCGGCCTTAAATGCAGTTGGGGCCTTTTCTATTCTTTGGGCTCTATTAGTCTTTTGAGCTGCCCTCTGAACCCTAAGGTTTAGCTTTCAGCAAGAATCATATTAAATTTTAGCTCACTGTTTGTCCAAAATTTTAAGACTGACCCAACCCCAGCAAGCCCATTGAAAGTTTGAGCTTGGTTACTATTTGTAAACACTAAACACATCCCACCTTTTTCACTGGTTAAGGCCGAACCCTTCCCCTTCCGCCTGATAGTTCCATCCCAATGCTACATAGTGCCTGGCAAATAGGGTAAAATAGACATAGTTTGCCATTAAATAAAAATTTGCCCCATGGAGCCCTTATCACTGGAAACAGGGCATGACGAAAGAGAAAAACAGGGAGGTAAAATATATCCCTAAGTCGTAGGACCCAGTAGTGAAAGTACAATTATAGACCTGTACCTAAAGGTCTTTCTTATTTTAAGGGCCATTTAATAGGAACGTCCGACTGAAAATTCCCTTCCTTTAATGAAAAAGTGGTTTTAATTTCTCACAATCACATATGATTACATTGAAAGCATATTTCCCACTAACTCCGCTACGATAGAAATATTTTCTGTACGGACACTGGAAGATTCCAAGGTACCAGTGGTAAAAATTTGTTCCTGTTTCATAAAGTGTCCCGCCAAGGCCATTATGACGTCAAATTTTGAATTGTCCAGTGTTAAGCATTATGATGAAAGATGTAGGCTACTCATGGAGCAATGTCATGGCACAGGAAGATGGGAACACATGGTTGTGGGATATGGCTAAAGCTGTGCTTATCTCCCTTTAACCAGAAGGAGACAGGGACAAGCTTAGGCTGAGAGAAAGTGTGACTTAAATAAACAAAAAAAAAAAACCAACATGTGACAAATTCTATGCCTTGTCTATATGTAAAATGTACAAAGGAAAAGATGGCTTGGGAAGTATTTTAAGACAATGTCCCCAACCAGTGCAAACCAAATCACTGTACTTTCTCCATGAAGCATCTTCAGCTCATAAGAAAAAAGTTGAAAGTATACATGAATTCCTAAGTGAGCACCTCATGTCATTATTATCATTAACTTTTTTTTTTTGGCAACTAGTCTAGATCTATGTCTTTGACCTACGTGGGCTTAAAATAATATGTTTCCTGTTAGGATGTTGATATGTCTGTCCAATTTTCTGGTTGTCTGTTCATTCGTATGTTGATGCTTTGTCCAATGGGAGTTATTGTCCATATTTTGTAACTCTGTTTCAATGAAAATGAACTTGTGAATCTGAATCTGAATCCGATCATTGTTTGTACCTTTGCTGCCATCTGACCCCCCAATGGCTTACAACTGCAAAATAAATTATATTCATGATCCTGTATTTCTCCTAGCCTGACCCAAAATGCAGCTGTCTGTTATCATCCTCCTTGTCACCGTAGCGACAAATGGTGTTTCAGTGGCGTCATCCAAATGTGGGGCTACAAAAAAGGCTTTCCTGGATGCTCACAACGAGGCCCGCAAAGCTGTTGGTGTTCCTGACCTGGTAAGTACAGTACAGTTATGAAACAAATATATAACGTCTGAAAAAAGACGATGACAGAGAAGGGTCACTCACAACAATTATTGATAAGGTGAAAGAAAGTTAAAATTGTTTTTATTTTTTAAATTGTCTGTAAAGAAATTTGTAAACGCAGATGGAGACATATGCAGATTATATTGGTACTTATCATGCTGCACGAGATATTCACATAGGCACGCCGTTCCCCTTGCCAACAGCCAACACAAAGTGTAGATATTTGCAATGTTAGTTGCAAGCTGATTTATAGCAGCTCTTCGGGTCTCCCCATGTATGCATGATGTGCGCCCCTGACCACGAGTATAATCCATATGCAGGGGCGCAGGAGTCTTTCGTTTCTGGTGACTCTTCCAGATTCCATCTCGTGGACCAATTTCAGAGCATTCATGATATCTGAGGCACCATGCTGGAAATGCAGACTAGACAGGGATTCCGTGGGAAAATAAAGTTAACGGCTTAATGTTGGAATCTAGTCCATATTTCCTAAACTGTAAGAACTCTTCACCTTTTTTTGTTTTTGCGAGCCAAGTCTAGCGTTCAAATTGATGTGGGTTAGAAACTGGACCTCCAGGTTCATGTCTGCCTCACTGCTCCAGAACTTTGCGATTAGGTCCGTAGGGTTGGGCCAGAATTTCTTTCATGCCACTCTTTGTAGAGAACAGTCCCGGAGTACATGCTCTGATGATTTAGGACTACTTCCACATGGACATAAGTCTGTTTGTGAGAGGCCTGTGTCTGATTCGGAGGCAACAAAAAAAAATGTACATGGTCCTTTCAAACTTTGTTTCTGATAGTCTTTCTGATCGTCATGTCTCCACTCCAGGCTGAGCTTGTGTTTATGAAGGTCCCAGTATCATTATAGGATACACAGCGTTGGATAGTGTGGTTATCATGACTAAACCATCAAATAAGAAGGTCCTCTTTCAGACTAGTATATAGAGTGATGCAGAACCTTACGAACCCGAATGTACGAAGAATTTATGAGGTTTTACAATTCATGGATGAAATGAGTAAAATTTAATGTAGAAAAGAACGGATTCGAGATCAGAATATTACAATGATTATGCCTATTTCTCGTAGAGTCCCAAGTCCCGTAAGATCTGTCGTACCCAGTTTTTATGCTGTTGTGTTTGAATAAATAGTGTAGTTACAGTGATGATAATGATGATGATAGTGATGATGATGATGACGATGATGATGATGGTGATGTCATGTAATCGTTGTGTTATCTCATTATCCAGGAGTGGGATGATAAGCTGGCGAAATCTGCACGTGCATGGGCCCGCCAGTGTCAGTGGAAGCACAGTCGTAACGTCGGAGAGAACTTGGCCCAGAGCGGTCGTAAGTTGCATACATCTGGGGGAGGGGAGAGGAGAGAGAGAGAAAGAGAAAGAGAGTGGAAGAGAGGTAGAAAGAGAGAAAGAGAGAGAGAGAAAGAAAGGAGAGAAATGGAAAGAAAGAAGAGGAAGAAGAAAAAGAAGATGAAGAGTGCGAGATTATGCGCGCGAAAATGAGAAGGGGAATATTGTCACTGATTACCGACAGTGGGAAAGAGATGTGGGCTCGAAGACAAATCCAGACACAGCGAAAAGTGAGACAAATTGTGTTCCAGAGGCAGAAAAACAAGGGGAAAGAAAGTAGGGCAAAGCTGGAAAGGGATCAAAGTAGGGGAGGAAGTGGAGGTAAAGAGGTATAGTCTAGAGAGTGAGAGGGCAAAGCCGGAAAATAGTCCAAGCTGTGGAGGTAGTGACATAGAGAGTAAAACAGCAAAGCCGGAAACGGGTCAAAGTTGTGGAGGTGGGGACATAGAGACTAAGAATTAGCCTGAAGAGTCACAGACACAGAAAATTTATTATTTTAACACTTAATTAACAAAAGTTACAATCGTCAATAGTTATTCCTTTGCTCCCCCCCCTCCCCACACACACACACAAATAAAATAGTCTGTTTTGTCAGTGGCTGATGGTAAAGGAGCCATCCAGTTCCCTCTGCCCTCCCACTACCTACCTGCAAGACAGTCTCTCCAGCTGCAAAAATAAATTGAGAAAGGAAGAAGAGAGAAGAGGAAGAGTGAGTGAGAGAGAGAGAGAATGAGAGAGAGAGTGGGAGAGAGAGGAAGGAAAAGAGAGTGATAGAGAGAGAGAGAGAGAGAGAAAGAAAGAAATAACAAGGTCAAGGAGCTGTGATTATGTGGACGGAACGAAAGATGGGGGATGTAGAGCTGAAACTAAGGAGCAAGCCGGGTTATAGACGTCTTGTTGCAAGGAAGACCTACCTTGACCTTCCACGTCCCCACCTAATCTTCAATCTACGTTTCTGTTGGNCAATTCATGGATGAAATGAGTAAAATTTGATGTAGAAAAGAACGGATTCGAGACCAGAATATTACAATGATTATGACTATTTCTCGTAGAGTCCCAAGTCCCGTAAGATCTATCGTACCCAGTTTTTATGCTGTTGTGTTTGAATAAATAGTGTAGGTACAGTGATGATAATGATGATGATGATGATGATGATGATGATGATGATGATAGGATAAGATAAGATAAGATAAGATAAGATAAGATATAACTTTATTATCCAATTACTGGAAATTTACTCTCACAGCATATTTGACAACAATACCGTACAATAATCCAAATACATAAATGACATCATTACACCCATTCACGACTACAAACACACACACATATATTCACATACATACACATACATACATACATACATACATACATACATACATACATACATACATACATACATACACGCATGCGCGCGCGCACACACACGCATGCACGCACGCAGGCACACACACACACACACACACACACACACACACACACACACACACACACATGATGATGATGATGACGACAATGATGATGGTGATGTCATGTAATCGTTGTGTTATCCCCTTATCCAGGAGTGGGATGATAAGCTGGCGAAATCTGCGCGTGCATGGGCCCGCCAGTGTCAGTGGAAGCACAGTCGTAACGTCGGAGAGAACCTGGCCCAGAGCGGTCGTAAGTTGCATACTGTACATCCGGGGGAGGGGAGAGGAGAGAGAGAGAAAGAGAGGAAGAGAGGTAGAAAGAGAGAAAGAAAGAGAGAGAGGAAGAAAGGGAGAGAAATGGAAGGAAAGAAGAGGAAGAAGAAGAAGAAGATGAAGAGTGCGAGAGAATGCGCGCGAAAATGAGAAAGTGAATATTGTCACTGGCAATACGTATATTACCGAGAGTGGGAAAGAGATGTGGGCTCGAAGACAAATCCAGACACAGCGAAAAGTGAGACAAGCGGTGCTCCAGAGGAAGAAAAACAAAGGGAAAGAAAGTAGGGCAAAGACGGAATGGGATCAAAGTGGGGGAGGAAGTGGAGGTAAAGAGGTATAGAGAGTAAGAGGGCGAAGCCGGAAAATAGTCCAAGCTGTGGAGGTAGTGACATAGAGAGTAAAACAGCAAAGCCGGAAACGGGTCAAAGTTGTGGAGGTGGGGACATAGAGACTAAGAATTAGCCTGAAGAGTCACAGACACAGAAAATTTATTATTTTAACACTTAATTAACAAAAGTTACAATCGTCAATAGTTATTCCTTTGCTCCCCCCCCTCCCCACACACACACACAAATAAAATAGTCTGTTTTGTCAGTGGCTGATGGTAAAGGAGCCATCCAGTTCCCTCGGCCCTCCCACTACCTACCTGCAAGACAGTCTCTCCAGTTAGAAAAAAAAATTGAGAAAGGAAGAAGAGGGAAGAGGAAGAGTGAGTGAGTGAGAGAATGAGAGAGAGTGGGAGAGAGAGGAAGGAAAAGAGAGAGAGAGAGAGAGAGAGAGAGAGAGAGAGAGAGAGAGAAAGAAGGAAACAACAAGGTCAAGGAGCTGTGATTATGTGGACGGAACGAAAGATGGGGGATGTACAGGATAAAAAATATAGAGCTGAAACTAAGGAGCAAGCCGGGTTACGGACTTTTTGTTGCAGGGAAAACCTACCTTGACCTTCCACGTCCCCATCCAATCTTCAATCTACGTTTCTGTTGGTGCGTAAAAATACATGATCATGGCATAGAAGAGTTGTTGTTTGAAAATGTGTGTCATATACTTCTGTTGACTTGTGTAGAGGTGGTTAATTCTATACACTACAGAGTGTAGGTTACAGGCCTGTACGGTAATGAGATTGGGGTCATTTGTCTTCGATGGGCTATATTAGCATTTTGAGCTGCCCTCTGAACCCAAAGTTTTAGTTTTCACCCAGGCCCATATCAGATTTAAGGTTATTGTATGGCCCAAATTTTAAGACTGACCCAACTCCAGCGAGCCCACTGAAAATTTGAGCTTGGTTGCTATTTGTAAACACACCCAACCTTTTCCGGTGCACCCGTTTTGCGCGCACATTGGAAAAATTCTACCCGATTTAAGCGCACTCAGGTAGCCCAAATTCCACCCGTTTTGCGCGCATTAAATTCTATTGTTCATGTCCATAATTTCATAAATGGTGGTATCGAGTCTTTTTTAAAAAGACATTTCGATTACATTTAATATTTATCAGTGGAATTGAATCCGAGTTTCTCTCTAAATTCAATACCTACGAGTAGAGTGTTGAGAGAATTCACGACATGCTTTCTCTTACACATCATTTAACACACATAAACTCTTAATTAAGCTCTTTCATGCATACACTGACGACAAACACTCACATCCTTCATCTTTTTTTTTCTATTTTGTACTTAAGCTTGCGTTTTCATTCATTTTAAAGCCTATTCTTCGTACAAGTGTACGGATTTTCAACAAACTACATCAATTTCTGAAAAAAGCTAAGATACGTTTCAACCTGCGTATAAAAGCACAACAATTTGAAATATCTAATTAGTCTGTTGCTACTTTCGCACTAACTTTCACAGTGTTATTGAGACATCTACTACGAACAGAGGAAAACCTTATTTGCTGATTGAAAAGTACAAATTTCGTTTAAACAGACCCAGAAATACAACAAAAGAATGGAGATGTACGAACAAAAAATGCGTGGCCGGTTTTTGACCATACAGTATAAAACTTCGTCTAACGGAAGAGGTATCCACATGTACTTATTATTAAGAGTTTGTTAAATTACCCATTAATCGAGTTGCCAGTGCGGTTTTTTTTTGGTGCGCGCAAATTGGGTGCGCCTGAAGCGGGTGTCCAATTTTAACATGCGCGCGCAAAACGAGTTCACCCCCTTTTTCACCGGTCAAGGCCGAACCTCTCCCCTCCCCCCTTCCGCATGAGCACACCCTTGACCTGGTAGTTCCAGCCCAGGGCTAAATAGTGCCTACAAAAATAAAGTAAATTAGACACAGTTTGCACCATGAAGCCCTTAGCATTGAAGCAGGGCATGCCAAAAGAGGGGAAAAGAGAGGTCAAATATAACCCCTAACTGTAGAACTCAGTGGTGAAAGTAGCATTACAGGCCTGTAACCTGGATGACCCAATATTGAAAGTAGAATTACAGGCCTGTAACCTGGATGACCCAATAGTGAAAGTAGAATTACAGACCTGTAACCTGGATGACCCAATAGTGAAAGCAGAATTACAGGCCTGTAACCTGGATAAGTTGGAAACTGATTTCTTCAATTTCATGCCTGTATTACAAGTCTTTGAACCCTATTGTTTTTTCTTCTTTTGGCGCTATTAACATTTTGTGTTATTCTACAAATACCACTGTGATGTCGGGAAATTTCTTCCATGGAGGTTAAAGTACTTCTTTTGCCCGATCTTTTAANGTGGGGGGGGGGGGGTCAACGCCCAAAATTTTTCACAGTTCTCTTTCAAAAAAGGTCACCTCGAATTCTGGTTTGTTCCCCAATTTTTTATTTGGCTGGCTTTGATCGCGTGCGAATACATAGGCCTACACACTTTATTTATTTATTTTTTTTAATCAAGAAGGCTCAGATTGTACCTGAAACTTTAAAATTGGATGCTTTACTTAGATCACATGTCATTTTACATATTTCTACACTCTACCAAGGGCTGGCAGGGTCTCAAAAAAGGGGAATTTTATATATTTGCCGATTAATTGGGTTGTATACACAGTGAGCGATTTGCCCCTCTAATAGGTGCCAAAAACCTTAACCAGTCCCCACATTGAATTATTTCCTACATATATTTTGAGCAGTCAGTGGTGATGCATTCTCTACTGTTGAAGTGTCCATATCTTGCTTTTTTAATGACAGATGATGATATTCCTGTGGTGAGGTAAATTTGCAGAGAGACACAGAAAATTTTCAATAGTCTCTCACTGAGATGAATTGGATGAAGTGTTGATAGCCTTTGTTAGTTCCCTGTAGAGATATATGCAACTGTCATTTCCCTACAAAATGGTGCCAGTGTTGCTGAAATATCTGTCTTAGATCATTCTTATGGCCCAATTTCGAAATTAATACCTCTCAAAACAGCCAATTCTCTTGATGACATACCCTATGCTACTTTGAAGGTTGTCATGATCCTACAGTTCAACCCTAAAATTTTACAATGGTAGCCTGTTTAGAGGGGAACTAGTAAGGAATGATCAGAGGGAAGTGATCTGGGAGTGATTAGGAGGGAAGGGGAAAAGTGACCCCCTTTTGGCTGGTCATTGTGTCCATGTAAACACCTTGGCATGAGCAGGTGGTTTTTAGTTGACCATATTTGCAACTCTTGATGGTCAAATCCACTTGTAACCACACATTTAAAACCTAAAAGTGATCATATTGGCATTTTCAAAAAGTCATTGTTTTATTGATTGGGGAAGAAGCCCTGGAGAAACAAAAGTGTAGTGCATCTGTCCAAAAGAATTTAAAGAAAATGCAGCTTCCTTTGACAATACCATGTGAGCTTATTGAGTGGGCTGAGAAGGGGTGGGGGTGGTGATTTTTTTGTAAGGGTGGGGTT
>JAWQUT010000036.1:1578387-1596431 GCA_033807755.1 Ellobium chinense | reverse complement strand
GGGGTTGGGACAGCCTCAGGGGGAGAGGAAGTTTAAAAGATGTCCAGATAGCCTAGATGATCCCCCTCGATCGCCAAGATGTAAACATTGTGTTTCTAAGTGGGTACATAGCAGCTGGTTAAGGTCTTTGAACCTATTGCTTTTTCTTCTCTTGATCCTATTAACATTTTGTGTTATTCTACAAATACCATTTGTGATTTCGGGAAATTTCTTCCATGGAGGTTAAAGTACTTTTTTGGCCGATCTTTTAACGGGAAGAAAAAGGGGGGTAAAGTCCAAAATTTTCCACAAATCCCTTTTGAAAAAGGTCACCTCGAATTCTGATTTGGTCCCCAATTTTTTATTTAGCTGGTTTTGACCGCGGGCAAATACTTAGGCTTAAACACATTATTTTTTAATCTAGAAGGCTCAAATTGTATCTGAAACTTTAAAATTGGATGCTTTACTTAGATCACAGGTCATTTTACATATTTCTACACCCTGATACTGGCTGGCATTGTCTCAACAAAAGAGGGTTTTTATATATTAGCGGATTAATTGGGTTGTACACAACTGGGTGATTTGCCCCTCTAGTAGGTGTCAAAAACCTTTAACTGCCATTCAAAAGACCGGGGTGATTAAATCTGCTATGCACTAAACTCATTGCTTTGGCTTTCCTTTAGCACGCAGTAATGACCCTGTAAAATTGGCACAATACCATGTCAAGCTGTGGGTGGACGAAAAGGAAAAGCACGACTCTACGGGCAGTTGGTCATGTATGAGTGCACCGGGAAAGTTAACGTGTGCTCATTACACACAGGTCAGTGGCTTCTGTTTTACTGAAACTGGCTTCTAAATGTCTGGGTTTGATTCATTAACACATGCAGTGGCGTCCTGTCGTGGAGTTTTTAGAGCCAAAGCATTACTTGTCTCTCTCCCTACACCTCCCTTTTCCAACTGTAATAAAATGATAATGAAAGAGAAAATAAAAATCACGTTTGCTTCAGTGTTCAAAACATGTAACAAATTAAGAGATTTCTGTAAAATGCCTTAATAGTGTGGGACGCATAGTGTTAGCAGCCCACAGCAAACCCAAAGAATCAAGTTGAATGAGAAAGCAACGAGTGACTATGCAAACAAAAATAAAACAGCATTGCCTGTATACGATTATTATTTGCCTGGAATTTGTTAAGAGACTTAGGCTGGAACCAGATACTTTGCTGGCGTAGCAACAGGGGAAACAAGATATAATAATAATAATAATATTATTAATAATAATAATAACAATAATGCAGTTTATAAGTATCGTCTTCTGGCTAATACCCACTCACGCGACTTCACATTATTATTACTCTGGCATGCCAGATCACTCTTCCTCAACTACCTGCAGAGTATACAGTGTCGCAGTCATTCAAAGACTCTGATCACTGGCATTCTGTAATATTTTGTAACTGCCATTAGCTGGGTACCCATTTTCGAAACGGGTGGACCGAGGAAAATGTGAATGAAATGCTTTCCTATGAAAAAAATATCTCCGTCTACGAACGGGCATTGATCGCCAGGATGAGTACTGAGTACGCAGAGATAGATTTGGCGTCACTAGATCTACGGCGATTCTGTGAAAGTTTCATCATTCTCTTTTCATATTTCCACGAACTGGTATGTCCAATGTCAAAGTGGAGCTTACTAAGACCCGTGGCAGTATGTACAGGATGCCTCATACTTGAAAACATATTTCATTTTTATCTTATGAATAACATATGGCACAGTTTGTTTATAACATATTACATGTATTAAGGTTCGTCCGGGCGGTGCTCTGTTCTTCAGATTGAAAGCTAAGCATTGGTATGACTTTTGGCAAGTCTAGTCAAAACAACAACAACAACAACAACAACAACAACAACAATATACCTATACATTTTTTGGGTGCGATTTTGAAGGCCAAACCACGCTTCATATTTCCTGGGATTAGGTACTAGGTTTATTGTGCGATTTCAAGGAACGTGTAATCTGCGGTACTGATTTGCTAATATGAAACATCGCAAAGCCAATTTTCTTTGAAAAAATAGTAAAGATTTAGGTAGATTGGGCGATTCCAGTCATAATATTTATATGGGTTATAGTCTAGTTTTATTAAAATCGCCAGTGAATTTTGAGAGGCATAACATTTTATTGCTTTTACCAAAATGATGTTCTTGTTATGCCCATGGTGATGTTGATGTTCTTTGTCTAACTGTAAAATGACAAAAAATGACAAAACTTACTTATTTAAAGATTTTTCGTGTAAGAGTGTGCCAACACACATCTTTGCGAGACGAGGGCGGCAACGGCGAAGATTATGACGAGAGAAAATGATGAAGAGGATGACGACCAAGATGATAATAATGATGATAATGGTAATGACAAAATTCATAGCGATGGTGGGGTGTTGATGATCATGATATATTTGTTTTGTTGATGATGCTGTCGATGATGATGATGCTGATGATGGCGTTGATGATGTGACGATGATGATGATTATGGTTATATTTTATCATTTAGATTGTGTGGAGAACTACAAAACGAGTTGGTTGTGCCATCGCCCACTGTGACAACATTCCCAACTACTCGGTGTGCCAGTATGAACCTTCGTAAGTTACCTTTTTGCTATGTTGAGTATAGGGTTGGCCCCATTCGGTTGAAACTCTTTGGGAGCATGGAAAATTTAGGTCACCCTTACAAAATCTGAACTTTATTATGAAAATATAATAATCTCAAAAATTATAAAAGTAGAGACTGAACAGGGCTGGCTCTGACTTAGGTCATAACTACAAAATTATCCCAAGGATAAGCAGTGACACTGACAGCTTGAAAATGGAACTGCAAACTATGGGCGAGGAGTTAGAAGGGGGTGGAGAGCGAAGGTTAAACCAAGTTCGTTTTCTCCCAATTTGTTTTTCAGAACTTAAGGAAAAAAATGGGAAGGAACCCACTGTGCTTTTGGAAATAAAAAAAAATGAAGAAAAAAATGGGGAGAGATGGTATTGCTGTTGATGTTGGTCATGAAAATGAATCATACAGTGGCTTCTCTAAAGTATGGCATGTATGGCAGGTATGGCATGTGCTCTGAGCGCCATTTGCAGGGGAACGCCACAAAACAAGCTTTATTAAGTCATACAAGCCATCCTCGGAAAGTGACAAAAATCATTTTGAGACGTCTTTGATTGTCGTGGGTTATCAGCACTAAATGGCCAGATTGTGGAACAATAGAGCAATTTGCATCTGTGAAAGCTAGGAAGCTGCAGCTGTAAAGTTCATGTGGTGTCTTAATTTAATACAAAGATTAACGAGCTCGGCCTGTACATTTTGAGGTGCCTGTTTGTGAAGTTGTTTACGAACGTAAGATATTTGACCAGAGGCGCAATTTCAGTGCTTGGTATAAGTATTCAGTTCCGCAGTTATGCCGTTGAACTTAAATGATGTATATTGTTCTATGTGTTTGTATTATTTGTATTATGAATGAGATGTATAACATTGTATAACATTGTACACCATTTTTCCGACAGGATAAATAAAAGTCGTATATTCATGTTTAATTTTCATTTCAAGGGAGCCAAGCAGTTGGGAATCTAGAAAGGCTATGTGCTAAGCATTTTGTTACATTCTTAACAAAGTTTCCCCGTGTCTTTTCTTTCAGAGGAAACTACCTGGGCGCGAATCCATACTGATCCAGACAGGCATATCCTAGCTGATGTTGGGACCAGAACAATAAATATAAGCTGATAATAGTTTATTATGTGTCGTCTTCTTGAACTGTTTAGAGTTTAGATCTGTGTATCTGATCTTCTTTATGAAAACGTTTAAGAGATTCTTTTCCTTTGTGCTTTTACACTGCCGTTCTGATTTTCTGAACTGTCATTCTGTGTGTCTCAACTTCCTGCTTTTTCTGTCTCGACTTCTCTTTCTATCTCCTCTGTGTGCTTTTTTTTTCTTTTTCCTTCTACGGTCGACTGCATATGACATGTCTGGGCTTCATTTTGTCCTCATCACTTTCCGAAGTTGTCACTAGGTTTCAGTTTCTTCATATTTCATGTTTTCCTTTAACATTGTTTTTCTCTCTTTTATTTTCTCTATTGTTTTTCATCTTGTGTCTGTCTGAAATGAAACTCTTTTTTTTCTGTTTCTCTCTCTCTCTCTCTCTCTCTCTCTCTCTCTCTCTCTCTCCTCTCAACGACCGTCCCCGTCGCAAGATAGCGTGCGGAGCGGAGATTAAGACAAGGAAAATGCCACATACACATGCCCACTTGGGTTAAATGCGACCATTTAAATTCAGTACCATGGTGAAGATATTATCTCATTCTCTCTCTCTTTCTCTCTCTCTCTCTCTTTCTCTCTCTCTTTCTCTCTCTCTGTCTCTCTGTCTTCCGCGGACACATTTCCGCATATCTAAAAGTGTATTATTTTTTAAGCCATTTCGTTTTCTTCTATTTTTTTTTAAAGGCTTCTTTCTTCTGTTATCTCGCCCCTCTTTTTTTCTTTAATCCCTCACTGAATTTCCAAACGTCTCTTGTTACTTATCACAGATGAAGTGTTACTGTCGGGGGAGCAAGTTCATTCTTATTCAGCTATCCTTTGCAAACAGCGAGTGCGGAGTGGTTTGGCTGATACTGGCTCTTTCTAGTTTTGCTTATATCCGTCTTCAAAAAAAACAACAACTTCTCACTCTTCATCTTGCTCTCTTCGTCGTTTCCTTGTGGGTGCTTTGTCTTATTTATCTGGTTGTTTTCCTGCTTCTTCTTCTTCTTTTCTTCTCTGTTTGTTTGTTTATTTATTTGTCTACCCACTTCTCTGTCCCTTTGCCATGCTCCTGCACAGATGTACAAGTAGACTAAAAATTCTTCTAGTCTATATCTGTTTGTGACTCTGAGCATATGACTAGCGTAGTATGCATTTTAACAAAAACAAAGCATTCAAAGGTGTTGAACATCACATCCATTATGAACTACAAACACGTCACCTTTTGATGCCTAGACATGGAAAGTTGACATGCCCAACTGCAGAGGAGAAAAAGAACAACGCACATGACGAAGACGGAAGCACAATGAATATATGCACACGAATGATGGAGGGGTGAGGTAGTAAAGAGGGGAGGTAGATAAAAATCCTGCAAAATGAACTGAAAGTCAGTAGGAAGAGGAAATACTGAGAAAAAATGGAAGCCTTATGTAGAAAGCCAGGCAGGTAGACAGGTGGACAAGTAGGCACACAGGCTGATAGGCAGGCATACAGGCAGGCTGGCAGGCAGACGGGTAAACTAATGGATGGATGGATGGATGGATGGATGGATGGATGGATGGATGGATGGATGGAATTTCATTGTTTAACGTTACGATAAAACTATGAGGAAGGAGACAGTGAAAAATGCACACCCAAAACATGCACCAACACTCCCTCACGGAAATGTGAGTTGACTAATCCTGCAAGTTAATGGTGTACCAACAAGCAAAACGATTCATGAGGACAAAGTTACTTACGTACTAATACTACTAACCAGCAAAGCTTTTCATCGGCTCTCGTGAAAATACCAATAAACCAGTGTTAGTGTTGCAGGCATTACACGTACCGGCTCACAGTCCGCTGTTAGTTTTCGTGCCCTGACCCGCCTCTCAGCCAAAAGGATTATGGCGGGTTCTTGTCACTTTATTCACGTCCGGGTCACGGCTCTTAGCGACAGGGGCAATGAATCCTCGCTGTCGATATGACCCATATTTAAAGGGGGGTAAACAAACCTGCTCACACTAACTTTACGCCGGCCGGGCGCGTGGCTTTCTGAGACTCTAAAATTACTTCTTTTTATTTAATTTTCGAATTTCGAACGTGCAGTGGCAGGATAACAGGAATTAGGGATAAGGAAGACAAGCACAGAGCGTTTCGTTCTTAGTTTTCTATTTTTTTGACTGTCCACTTCCAAAATGGACAGCAAATATATCATATTTCTCAGCTTCACACTGGCTGGTAAGACACCATAATTATCCACTCACCCACTGATGTACAGACAATTTGAGATCTATAATCTTGACATTGAAGGGTACAATACCACGATGACAGGCGCGCTAATCATATTTTAAAGAAAAACAATGCGTTTTATCCTTTTCATTAAACTATATCGTGAATTTCGAAAGAGTGTCTATTTGGGGGCAAGTATTATTTCAGAAGAAAAATAGATCACAGTTAGAATTCCATGTAAATTTAGGTTTTGACGACGACGGGGAAAACTGGCCCTTTTCGGATGTATTTTCACAAAAGGTTTGAATCTAGCAGTATGTAATTAATCTTGAAAAGGTGCCTTTCACAATATAGGATGTTTTGATAGAAAACAGTTTTAACACTGAGTTTAAAGTAACATCCAAACCATTAACATTTAATTTAAATGCAAGCGATAAAGTAGAATAATGTGAGTCTAAATCCTAAATGTGGTTAAAATTGCTACTTATTGTCTTTGATATTTTGTTTCCAGGTTCAGTGCCCTTCAATTGTTCTTTCTTTCTTCAGTATCCCTCCTTCTCATTTTAACTTTCATTTCTTTCCTCTTTTCTCTCTTTTGTCATCACTTCCTCGAGCATTCATTTCCTTCTCTTCTCTTTCTCCATCGCTGACTCGATTTTTGCCCCTTTATTTATCTTTCTTTAAGCGGTAGATGTACTTTCTTTCTTTCCAATCAAGATGAGTTTCATGACTAATTAAATCTTTTTAAAAAATTTAAAAGATTTTAAAAAGATTTTGAATTTCAAAAAAATTAAATTTCAAAAAAAGACAAAAAACACAAAAAAAACCCCTCACACTTGCCATACGTTAATTTTCTATCCATGCTCAAACACCTTATTCTTTTGTTAGTCTAAAACAACTATTCACACGCTCACAGACAAGATGTGTTTGTTTAGTCCGTGTAAATCGTGTTCATCCCACGAGCCCTTGTTACTTTCAGTTTTCTCTGCGACCTGCGCGGAGGACAGTGAAGAAAAGCTGTTGACTCAAGAAAACTCCGAAACTAGCAAATATGTGGCTCAGAAGAGTTTCGATTACGGTTCCAAAGTCGGAAGCAAAGATTACCAGTCGAACTACCAGTTGGCCGATTACAGCTACAAGGGTTCCAGCGGCAAGGACTATGGCACTGATTATGGCAGCGAGTATAAAACCGATTATGGAGGTGATTACAAAAGCTACGATTACGATTACAGCTCAGGTAAAAGTTTTGGTGGCAGTAAGGGTAAGAAGCAGAGTACTGCATACAACTACGATTACTCCTACAACTCCGGTACAAGCAGTGCGGGCGGCAAGGGCAAGAAGAGTTCATTCAACTATGATTACTATTACAACTCTGGAACAAGCGGAGGTGGGTTCAAAGGTCAGAAAAAGGGTACGAACTACTACGATTACGATTATAGTTCCGGAAAGAGCTTTGGTGGCGGCAAGGGTCAGAAGAAAGGTGGCTACAACTACGATTATGATTACTACTCCGATAAAAGCAGTGGAGCTGACTGGAAGAGCTACTCCAAGGGCAAGAACACCAAGGAAACCTACAACTCTGTGGCTCAGGGAGGTCCTAACGTTGTTTGCACTTTCGGGGTAAGTCTTTCATTCTTTCTCTCTCTCTAAAGAAAGAAATTTCTTTAGTTTTCTTTCTTTCTTTCTTTCTCTCTTGCTTTAGTTTTCATTCTTCTTTCTTTCTTTCTTTCTTTCTTTCTTTCTTTCTTTCTTTCTTTCTTTCTTTACCTTTTCTTTTCTTCTTTACTTATTTCTTCTGCTCTTTTTTCTCTCTTTAACACTTCCTGTCCTTCCTCCATTCATATCCTAAAGTTTTCATATTTCTGCTTTCTTTTTTTTTTCTTCTTCATTCATTTGCTGCCCTTTCTTTTCATTCTCCATGATGATTTCTTTTCTCTCGCCTCTCTCTCTCTCTCTCTCTCTCTCTCTCTCTCTCTCTCTCTCTTTCATTTCGCTTTCTCACTTGTTCTGTTTTGTTAATTTCATGGCTCCATTTTAAATAAACATAAAAGTAGCAATTTGTGAATCTTTATGTCTTTGAAATAAATTCCCTGATTCTGCTGCTCACTGCAGCGGGAAAAGTAAACATACACACATGAAGACATAATAATGTCTTTATATGAGAGGGCATATTATATTTAATTTTAAAGTTCGGATCTTTTTCGGACCGGTATGGCAAAGGTAGGCATGCACATTTGACATTTCCTAATACTGTACTACGATAATATAGCACGTTATGAATTACATATGAAATTCAATCCGACTCTGATTTCTAAGGTACAATATGACACCAACGAATGTCGCGTCATTGATACCAGATGTCAAGACATGTTCTGATTTATTTTTCAAGAGGTAGGAATGTAAGCCCGATTTCATTATCTGGAAAGTGTCCCACCAGGGATTGTACTAAATTACTGTGAATTTTGAGAAGAAAATAAAAAAAAAATCTTTCCTTAACGGGTAACGAACCCAAGTCCTCTCATCTTGCAGGTCGAACGTTCTACCACTACCGCACAGGGCCGCTAATTGCACAGCAAATTTAAGCTCTTAATACTTACTGTCTGAATATTGTCCCCTTATTTCCAAGTCTAAGTCAAGAATTCACATTGACCCTGACAAACTTCCCAGATGCTCAACAAACCCTCAAGCCAATCAAAATGAGGCCTAAGTAACTTTTTTACAAGTCCGGTATTCACTCACTGGTATCACAAGAAATCCTATTTCATCGTGTTTCAAAGAAAAGACGTTTTGAGCAAACATTATTTGAACTGGAAGGGGGTCACTATCGCGCAATGGAAAAAAATTCGTAATAAAGAAGATCAAAGAACAATTATTAACATGTACATCATATAATATAACTCACAAAAACTCAGACGAAACCATAAAATTTCATCATACGTCCATACGATTAACATATGTCTGTACACACATTATTTTACCGTTGATTTCCTCCCAACGAATATTAAAAATTTGGTATCAGCTGGCGCTCATGACATCTACGATTACTGATAGCTCAGTTCCTAGTCTAGGGGTAGAGGCCTCACTTCGATTGAATGCAAGACAGTTGAGCTCTGCACTTTGTTGGTAAGCTATTCTCAAACAAATGATGAACGATTTCAGGTCAAATTCATCCGGCACCCAACAGACTGCACCAAGTTCTACCAGTGCGCACATTCCATGCCTTTCTTGTTCACCTGTCCCAGTGGCCTGCACTTCAACACTCAGCTCGAATGTTGTGACTGGCCTTCCAATGTCGACTGTTCTAGCGGCTCTTCGGTGAGTACCGAGAAAGTGGTAATGCATTTGCAATTAAGATTTCACTTAGAACGTTCTTGGCTTGGGTGCAATATCCAGACAAGCGCCATCCTGACCAAAATTTGAGTTTTGAGGTCTTTGGCATGCCAGGTATATCGCGCATTCTGTGTCAAAACCACAAACCTCTTATCTTGAGTAGTTTCCTGATAACATTTCGTTGAACTATAACTGTTCATGGTATATCTGTAATATTTGCTCACATGTATGGTCTGTGTACCTCAGGTGTATTGACTGCAAACTATGAAATATTTCTTTATATATAACTCATCGATCTTAGCAATATCGGAAAATAAGCAAACATTTATTCAGGAACTTTACAAAATGAGACTAATGAAAATAAAGGTAGTGCTCTTTTCCGACATGATCCAACGTGGATGTTTTGCACCAAGTACTGTCAGTGATGAAACTCTTTCTTTCTTTTTTTAAATGTAGTTTTGTAAGTTTCAACTCAGACTAAACTATATTATTCATTACATTGCATTCTCACGTGACGTTTATTCCCAAAGAATCATTTTGCTAAGCGCAGTTTTACGAAAGTAAGTGCAGTTGAGAACTTTGCGCATTAATGATGGGATCCCGTTTCATCTTAAACATTACATTAGTGCAATGATGCTAAAAGCACCCTCCGTAGCANCGTATCAGATCTGATACATTTCGTGGAACAAAGAAAAAGCAAACCAAGATCATCACCCCACCATAATAGTGTGAAGTCGCATGAGCGGGCATTAGCCTGGATATGAGACTTATAAACCGCATTATTATTATCATCATTTGATGCTTGTTCCAGCAGAGTGGATCCAGAAGTGATCCAAAAACTGGAGCTCGGACTTTTTGTGCCATTGTAAATACTGCTGAGCACTAGAGGGTTAAACATTACATTAGTGCAATGATGCTAAAAGCACCCTCCGTAGCATTCAACTTGCGGAGTTAATGTAATTCTAATGATTGTAAGAGATCCCCTCGTTCATGCTCAAGCTCTCAAACTTTTTTGCTTCTTATGTAAAATTTAGATTTTGGTGTTTGTCGTGGTACTGCACACAAGAGACAATTTGATGTCTTGTTGTCATTGCACTGGCATAGTTCTTCATGTCACGCTGGCTTTGAATGTGTGAACCGCAAGAAAGATGAGCAAATTAAGTCCAGATCTTAATATTACGAAAGATCGGATGAGTATAAATTAGAGTTTAATGTTTTATTTAATCTTTGTTCATCTAGCTTGATAATCTACATAGAAATCCTATAGCTAGTAAATGGCTGACCTATCTGTCTGTATTTGTTTGCTTATATGCATTTTTTTTCATTATCAGGCGATTAACAGTGAACATTTCTACATTAGATATAGACTGTATAATGTTTCCACAAAAAAAAAGAATTGACTTTATCATATTCAATGCAAGGCAGATAAACGGTAGAAGCAACTTTTCACAATATGCTTCTACCTCTGAGTTGTTACATTGCAATCGTTTACAGTGTATCAGTGTATGTACGTCAGGGCTTAGTGGTGTAAAAAGATCTCTAATGAACACCATATTATAATCACTTGTCACAAACATTAATATGAAGTATATTCACGGTAACTTCATTAAATAAGTCACCTGGATCATGGTTGGTGTAGAACGAAAGGCATAATATACTCCTCTCCTGAAAAGTTGTCTGTAACAAGGAAACTATTACACACACTGACATGTTTATCGAACCATTCCCTACTAGATTAAACGTTGAAGCTTATTAATATGCTGTCTTTAAAACCTTTTCATGCTCCAAAAGCTTAAAACACTGACTGGTATTAAAACGTGTTTAAGAAGCTTAAAAAGTAACAAAACAAGGATACAGTGTAAATGTGCTTTTGCAGTACAGCATAAAACTTAACTAAGATTTTTTTCAGATTAGAATGAGGAAGATAAGAAAAAGAGTAAAGATGAAACTGGGCAAGAGCAATACATATTATGGAAGATAATCTGTCATGTACTGGCGTGGATGCGAAGGAAAAAAAATTTGCTGGAATATCCTGGAATAACAGATGAAGTGCAATTCATAATACAGTCGATACCGTTTTATGGAAACTCCTCAGTCGCTTCCAAAACATTTGATAAACAGAGAGTTAGGATAATCCTATGGTGTTTATAATGAACGCAATATTCTGTTATTTGAAGGTTGTCGCAATTAAGGAGAAGTTGCTATCAAGCGGAACGACTTACAATCTTGAGCAAGACGTACATTGGGACACCGTTTATGCTTAGTCTCAGTCATCTGATTCTCTCTCCCCCCNCCCCCCCCCCACACACACACACACACACCCAAAACTTGTGAGATGGTCGCTGCTGATGCCACACAAGTGCAGCTCAACCTGCAATCTAAATGTGGTTAATTTTGTGAACTTTATCCAAGAGTGAGTGAAGAATGAACATATTTTAGTAGCGAAACTATGATTAAAACAAGGTCAATTAACATTCCTCTATCAGCAGTGTGTAGAAACTCACATTTCAAAGTAACACCCGAGCAGGCTGCAAAATGCTCATATTGCTAGAAAATACGACTCGTATATAAGGACATTCAACAGAGTTTTTTGGTTAAATTTGGACCATTTGTAACAGCATTACAGAGCAGCAATGATCCAGAACCACAAGGACAACTGTGGTATAATAGTGCGGCTAATCGGCCTGACCTAAAATTAAAATCCTGATGTTTCTTCCATTATATCAGTTATATATTGGTTGCAAGCGACTGGATATCTGACACCTGCATCAGCCACAGATTATATTTTCTGTAGTGTCTTTAGATTACTCTTTAATGGATGTTTCACGTCTTATCGATGCATTATCAGAATGATACTAAACTCTCTTCCAGTTTCCATCCACTTTTCAACAGCCTCGGCAAAGTTATGACTACGGTCAGCATTCCACGGGAATGTCACCACGACATCCTACAACAAACCAGTGGTCATCACAACATCAGCAGCAACACTTCCAAAAGCCCATGCATCACCAGCAGCAGTCGAATTTCCACCAGCCGCTATCATCATTTCAAGGTTCCACTCACGGGCAAGGTCAGGGGTCAATGCAGAATGCCCACCAGGGATCAATGCAGAACGCCCACACATTCCAGCAGGGTTTTCAGATGCACGGCATGAACCAGCAACCAGGTGCCATGTCTTTCCAGAAAATGGGCTTCTCACAGCAACCTAGCGGCTTCCAGTTCCCAATGGTCTCCGCGTTTCAACCCATGATGGGGCCGAATATCTTACCCATGGGCACTTTCCCTGTTCCGATGCTGGCTCCAATCTTTCAGCCTATTATCCAGATTCCAGCCATTAGACAGACGCAACCTGTGAAACTACCAAAACAGTCCAAAGAACCCACGTACGATCGCACCCAACCGAAGGCGCCTGAATACAAAGAACCCATTGACCGTCAACCCCAACAACCCGTTTACCAGCCTAAAGAGCCCGTTTATCAGCAACCTGTTTACCAACCTAAAGAACCCGTATATCAGCCTCAACAACCCAAGCAACCTGTTTATCAGCCGCAGAAACCCATTTACCAACCCCAACAGCCCGTATATCAGCCCCAGCAACCCATTTATCAACCCAAACAACCCATATTTCAGCCTCAGCAGCCCATGCACCAACCCCAGCAACCTGTGTTTGTGTAAGTATAGTTATGGTGATGGAAATGGTGATCTTTATAAGAGTGATGTGAAAACTGTGATAGTTTCAAGGTGATGCAGATTATGAATTTAAAACAAATAAACATAATAAAACTAAAACTTCATTTTGTTGTAATCATAAGGAGCCAATAACTCTGTGAGAATAGTGGAGATATTTTATTTTAAAGTTCGGATTTCTTACGGACTGTTATGGCAAAAGTAAGGATTCGTTACTGGCTATTCCTGGTGCAAACTAGACCTGAAATGCTCTTCTGATTTTAGTTTGTAACGTGCAAAACAATCGTAACACCAAGAAATGCCATATATTCGCATGTCTGTTTTTAAAACGATTAGTAAGAGATCTGAGCTTGAAAATAAAAGCTCTCTATTGGGGAAACAGTGTCTTACTGACCGCGATGGAGCAAAAATAGAAGCGACTAGAACCTTTAGATTTTTTAATCGTTCTCTTGGCCAGTTCTCAACTGTCTACTCCTGGTCTTTATGCTTTTCAAATTTTTGTCCTTCCTGCGTAACTCTTGTGTTGCTGCAGTGTTCTATTACGGCAAAGGTGTTTTTTTATTTCTCGAATATCTAAGTCTCTTAAAATTGTATGGCTGAGCGTCACTCACAAATATTACTTTCTGCGAAAAAAGATTTCATTCAAAAATTTCACAGGCTTATTATTAGTGAACGAAATTGGACAGAAGGCCCTCAAGAGAGATATTGTTGCATGTATTTTAAGCTATAGTTCATCGCTGTTTGGACATTATCGATAACAGTATGTTTTTATCAAAACGAAGATGGATTGCCAATATGTTGTGTCTACAATATATTATGCCTCCACATCCACACGAGAAAACTTTCATGCACAGCTCTTGAAAATAAAATCCTAACAAAAAGCCATCTCCGACTTCTCGCAAATAGAAAACGTACAGTAAACTACAATGTTACAATCTCTCTGTATTTACGTCTTGGCCGTCTCTTGATGGAAAAGATTACACATTCATTCATCTATCCACTCGTGACTTTTATAAATCTGTTTGCCTTTTCTTGCTTTCTGTTTTCGGTCATTACTGTTCACTGTTTCGTTTTCATTTTTAAAACTTGTGATTACATTTCAAATCATTCTCTGATACTTCCCTCATGACATGATTTAAGCCAACAAAAGAAGATATCGAAGAAAGGTGGAGACACTTCCAGCAAACGATTCTACTACTACGATTACGATTCCAACCAACAATTCAAGGGAAATAGCGGTGGGAAAAACAACAAGCAACTTTACTACTATTACTATGACGACACTACTGGCAGTGGCAAGAAAGGCTCCAACAACTATAACTACTACAACTACAACACTAATAAAGATTATGGTTACGGTAAAGATTACGATTATGGTAAAGATTACGACTACGTGGACACCGGCGATTACTACTATTACGGTGGTGGCGGCGGCCATGGACAGATGATGCCACATATGATGTCATCGATCAGGTAACTACTCGTCCGTTTCACTTCTTTAAATAGCTTATTACCATCATCTTTATATGATTAAGAGTCTATAGTTACATATTTAAATAGATAGATCTCATTATATTAGATAACTCTGCCCCATTCATTCATATTCACAAAAGTCTCCAAATCTAGGAGGTATTGGTCCTTGGAAATATAGAGAAACCTTTAGGAATGAAGATCTCTAAAGATATTTTTTGATTTTTAATACATCAGGACCCAGCTTGTATTAAGTGCAGTGTTTTACAGAATGTAGCTTCTTTTTACGAAAAATGATGCCATTTCCCTTGTCATGTGGGTGTGTCAAGAGGAAGCATTGCTGGTGCATAATATAGAATGTTGGAAAGAAGGTGAGGAATCTCATGTGTCCAAACTTTCATTTTCCCATTCTGATTTTGTAGTCTGCTTTCAGCAGACAACGTCCTTTGTGGCAACGTTCCCAGGGAAGTTTGTTATAGATACAGGGTTATTGGTATATCACATCGCCGTAGTCAGTGGTCGCAAATCTTATGGGTCATAGGTCAGAGGCAGTTTTGAAATGCATTAAGAAATTAACCGACGCAAGTTTAAATTTATACTGAACAGAAGCACCATCTAGGTTGTAGAAAATTAATTATATGAATTAAGGGTAAATCAATTATATGATTTAAGGATAAAAAATATAATAATAATAAAAAAACATATTTCCCTATATATGAATCAAGAGACTTCTAGGAAGTGCCAGCAAACGATTCTGTTACTACTAGGTTAATAGTTCCTTATAGTTTTATTATTAATGGACAATTAAGGTATGAACGAAATCCAAACACATCTAGGCGAAAATGACGAGGTAAAGTTTGCACATTCACCCTCGCACCGCGAGGAATTGCTAAAGTGAATGAAATATTCAGAAGAGAGTAAGACACGGTGGAGCCAGATAGCGTCTGGCACGTCTGATGGTCTGTGAACACCATTACCCAATGTGGGAGGACCTCATACACCATTAGTAACACCAGAATGTCCCGTTGCATGGTATAACCAGGGGATCTTCGCTGTTAATTGAGAGCTTGCGCATTAACGATGGGATCTCTTACCATAGAAATAATAACATTAACTCTGCATATTGAAAGCTACGTAGAGTGCATTCAGCACCAGTGCGCGAATGTAATTCTTATAATGGTAAGAGATCTCATCGTTGATGCGCAAGTTCTCCATCAGTTCTTAAGTCGTCTCAGAGCGCAGTGTAATGGTCTATTGCTAACATAGTACCACTCAAACACATGCAGAAAATGGCTTTCATCACCTTTTCGTTTAGGCAGAGAGTACTGTCCAAAGTCAAAATTTTAAATGCGAAATAGGACTACGCTGAGTTTTCTCTAATAGATTTAGTTATCTCCCCTAGATTTTTTAATGATAAACCAGAGCCTACTTTTCTTATGGAGGGTGGATAGGAAGAGACTGTGAAGGACGGGGGTGGATATATTACAGTTCCTGTAACAGTATCAGATTTCTTGTGCTTTTATACTTTTTTTTGTCGAGCGTAATGTAATTTTCTCTTTTTAACCTGTCCCTATGTTGTCCACCTTTCAGAAAACCCAAAGGCTGGGGAACCAATCAGAAGCTGAAAAAGGTAAGACTGTGATTGAAAACAAAGCACCTGCTTGTAAAATAAGTTGTAAGATGAACTGCACAACATATTTTAATTGCAAAGTATCTCACATCACCCACATAATATATATATATATATCGAATAGAAGCGTTCCTGAAACTTGTAGTACGAACCCTTAATGACAGTCGTCAATCAAACTAACTTCAGACCCCAGGGAAATCACAATATCAAGTTCTCTCAGGCGCTTGCTACAAGGTAAATTTCATGGGATACACTGTGCTTGGATTGTGGATAGGGTTAGGATTAGGGAATAATAAAGGGAACACTGGGGCTGATCAACGAGAATGGGGTTTTTTAAGACCGTGGTCGGCACTAGATAATTGGCACTAGATAAAAGACCAGTGAAATGATGCAAAAGTATAACGTTTAAATCGAAGATCTTGATCTTGTTTCCTATACATGGCGTCGTCTACTTTACGCTGGAGTTCCACCAGTCGCCAGGTATGTTTTATATTTTCTGTGTGGAACTAAAGTTGGAGCCTGCCGAAGCATCTTCGTATTCAGTCTTTGATGCCACCTGATGGGCATTCACATTCTGTTCATTATATATATTCAGGACATAAACCCACCCCAGTCTTTCCTCTTAATAGTTCTCAAGAGCTTCGGAGGGTCTTCTGCTCAGAACCTTCCCATTTACTGACTCCTCTAATAAATCAGCAGACATAATGCTACAACAATTTCGCTTTCTTTCTTACTGATCTACCATTCCATTTTTCCGAATCAGCCAGCCAAGACAAATAATCCCCTATATGCCATGACCTGAGAGTCGGGCTCAGAAACGTGACTGACTCTGTAATGCTTATACTCGTAGTTACTGGTAAACAAGTGTTATGACTGGAAAACAGACATGCGAAGTACATGTACATAAACAGTGGGTGTCAAATGGCCTTGTTCAGCCACGTGAAAGTGTTTTTTAGCTTTCTGGAAAGGTGAACTGATGGACATCTCAGATCAGTCTAAAATGACTCTTGCACTCTCTACCCAGAAGTCCGATGAACTTGAGGAGGAGGTTGGCTATATCCACTTTGATCACACTGGTCAGGACTCAAAGAAGAAGATTACAAGCGGAAGTAGCAGTGGACTGGGCGACATTGGGTCACTCTTACCTCTTCTGCTTTTGGGTCAAGGCGGGGGACAGCAGCTGCTCATTACCTCCATCTTGTTGTCCAAGCTTAAAGGCGGTGGTGGAGGAGGAGGTTGGTACCTAACAGTTTGTTGTTGTTGTTGATTTAGAATAGGAGGTTAGATGCGGACTTTTTCTCCTGCTGCCATTCTTAGCTCTTAAGCAAATAAATATCATCATCATCGTAATTTTAGCATCTTCAACATCATCATTATTGCCATTGCACCTGTCCATATCAAAAACTTTCACTGACAAATGATTGTAATAGTCCTGTCTGTAAAGTCTATTTACAGGGGTCGAAAAGAACTTTATTATTATCATCATCTCATCTTCTTTTTTTCCCTTGTATTATTCCTCCTTACTCACACTGTGGAAGTGATCAGATATTATTGTATCGAACCGTAGTGAAGGATCAAGGCTACTAATATCCTGAGGAGTAAACCTTGTTGAACAAACTGGAGCTGGAACCCAATATATATTAAGGCTAACACTTCCGCCAGGGGCGTAGCGAGGGTGATTTCTTTGGTAATCTAGCACTTACATCTAACCAGCATTGGGGGGAGGGGGGGGTGCAAGATATAGATACATTTATTTTTTGCTTGCTCATAATATTTGTATTGTTTATAAATTTCTTTCCTACAGTCATGTCTTTATAAATTAGCTTACTGAGCATCCATACCACTTACATCAGACTGCTAACTTCTTGACTGATCCATGGCTTTCTTCGATATCAAAACTAATACACCCGCAAATTCGCCTAAAACCAGTTGGTATTCGTGTAAAAATAAGACAAAAAAAAAA
>JAWQUT010000036.1:1536591-1566911 GCA_033807755.1 Ellobium chinense | reverse complement strand
GTCTACCACACCAAGCCTCCCCCCCTTCTCCTGTACACCTGCCCAATCTCTAATATTCTTTCTAGAAAATAGGTTCTTTTCATTCCTCCTCTTTCTCCTCTCTAAATTTCAATGTCAGGCCTTTCACTACTTCTTCTTTACCATAACTGTGCGTGTCTGGCAGTTTGTCAGCAGTGAGTTCTCCAGTCTACTTCGGAGTGCGAAATTATTCAGAGGTTAACCGTGGAATATTCGTACCTTTGTAGTGCCTCGCTGTCTTCAAGCAAGTGACCGATTTTCAAGAAAATGACCCTCAGGACCAGATATCTGGACTGCATTTAGCATCCATCAGGTGAGATTAGCTATCAAGGACTCCTGAGTTGTCTTCCCCTCTGTGCTCAGAGGTCACAATGTCTAATATCCTCTGAACGGCTCAGGCTGTACTCAAATAGACCCATTTACGGTATTCATGGAACACAATGTCATATTTAGAACGATACTGGTACACTGACTAGTATTCATTGAGGAAATGAGAAATTCCCCATAATTGTGATTCTGACGAATTTCACTTGATAGCTGGCGCAATAAGGATTGGATTTCTTGCCATCGTAAGAGGTACATTACTCTGCACTTTGAATGCTACTAAGGGTGCATTAAGGACCAATGCTTATAGTAATTCTTATGATTGTAAGAGATCTCAGTTCTTTGACTACCACCTTACCAAGTATCACATGGTTCATGGCTACTGAGTCTGTGGCAATTTTTTTGTCTTTTTTGCATCAGTCGTTGCCTAGTCAATAAGCCAGTACGTTTGCATTTGTCGTTTGCATTTTTGCTCAACTTCCAATATCTGATATCCTCAGTGTAGAATTAAGGACCCTGTGAAGCCCTAAGCTGTATGCAGGTCCTTGACATAACAGTGACACTTCAGAAGATCTCACAATGGCGGTTACCAAAAGAGGAACCGTGGGCCGCCACAAAGATTGAAAACAAATATCTGGCCAAAATTCACTCAAAGGTTTACATTACACGTGATTAGCCTTTATATGAAGACTAAATAACAAATCTAACAGCGAGGACAAAAAAATGAAATTTTGTGAAGCATCTGCAGACTGTGAGGTCCTGAGTTGTAGTTTATTTAATTAACAGGCGAACCTGGCACTCCATGATTATCAGACTTAGAATAATCTTCGTTCCTACTTTTTTTCCAAATCAGTCGATTTTGGTATATCGCTCTTCTTCCATGACCTGGTGCAATATCGTCGGTACTGTCGTATAGGGTGGTATTTCACAGATGAAGCCAATTTAAATTAAGTTTGATATAATTCGGTTCAGAATTTTAAGCCGAGTCTTATATCAGTGTCCGACTTCGTGCAACCTCTAATAAACTTAAAGCTGCAACAACTTGAAGAGGTGCCACTGAAACGGCGGAATTCGAACTCTTTTGCTCTCAGTATTATAACATTTATGCGGGATATGTACATACGAGTCTGGCTCCAGCAGACATCAACATTAAATATAAAATATATCATCCAGCTACTTGACAGGAGGCTAAAAGACCAAGCACTCCAGTTTTGGAACAGCAGCATAGAAAAATCGGGGAAGGCTGCCTTTTATAGATGCATCAAGTCGGAATTAACATTCGAAAACTATTTAGATGACCTACCTATACACTTAAGACACTCCTTTTGTAGATTTAGAACAGCTAACCACAAAATGCCAATAGAGACAGGAAGATGGAACAATGTACCTATATATACGAGCGTAAATGCACTCTTTGTTATAATAACTCTGCTGTTGTAGATGAATTTCACGCCATATTCGAATGTCCAAAATTTAATCTGGAAAGGAAGAAGTACGTCGACAAAAAAATTCTCAAGACCTAATATGTTCAAAGCTAAATTACTCTTCAATAACCAATCAGTACAATGTATTAAGTCACTGGCCATATACACAAGAAAATACTAGATAAATATAAATGAGGATACTAAGTGGACATTATATATGCTTTATCAGTGTGCCTCTTAATTATTACTTTGTCATCTGTCCCGCCATTTGTTAAAAACAGTTGTATGCCTTTATACCAGAAATGGTCTGGGCTTATTTACAAATAAACTTGATAAACTTGATAAACTTGAGTAAGCAAGGACAATACATCCCCGCTTGCCACTGGCTTAACGCAGTAGCGTGTTTTCTTTTCATTCTGGGTCTCAGACACCAGCCTTTGAAAGATGACGGATTGGGAGTGAGACTGCATCATTAATGCCCTCCATCCTTGCACTACACAAGGGTACTTAACGCCACGAGGTCCCAGCTTCATAATGTGCAGCCCAGAAATTTATGAGGAGAGAAAGAGGAGGGGGATAAGCTGACAGACCCAGGGCAGCAAGGGATCTAACACCTGCTGGCTGGGGAGATAGAACCCCATACCGTAGCTTGGAATGAAAATATTGTAACATGGGCGGGGTAGAATTACCCGACATACTCTTGCTCCAAATTGTCATGTGTTATATTTCACCCCTGTCTGCCCTTACAGGCTTGGATCACTTGCCGATAGATCCATCCACATCATTTTGAACTTACAAAGTGGTCTATAGTCGATTTCGCTCAATCACATCTTTCGGCAGCATGGAAAATTTTAAGATATAAAAGGGATGGAAAATTCAGCAGTTCTAATAAATACAGTTATCCAGTTCCTATGATTAAGTGGATGTGGCGATAAAGCAGATTGTGATAGAAAGGACTCGACGTAGTATGATTCCCGAGTTCTAAGTAGACGGTAACGTTAGACCTGTTGTGCTCAGGGGTCTGCAAGTAACGGACTGTCTCTATGAGTGAAGATGGGGATTTCCATGGATGAAGCCAGTGGGTGAGCAGTTCAAGCCGGAGCAAGGGCATTTAGGTTAAGTCTGTGTATGAATGAAGGAGTAATGTTAGCGATAGCTAATGCTGTGTTCATATTCACTCAGTTAATCTTAGTAGTTTTTGGCAGTGACTCTGGGGATAGGGATTAATGACATTTCTCCTTTTATCTCCTTTCTTGTTTCAACCCCTTCAAACAATTCATAAATAAACCCGGAGGTAAGAAACCAATGTCAACCAATGAAAGCGAATGTTTCAAATCACACCAGCCAATCAGTTTTCTGGATATTAAGAACGTTTAGTTGGACTTCTTACGATAATGTAGTTGTCTTTCTGTGTTCTGGCTTTTCTATGTCTTCCATGTCTAGTATTACATATTTCTGGTGCTTTATAGCCACTGGTCGGAGGCCAGTTCTAACTGAAAAGTATTTTTTTTAAACTCGGTATGTATTCTCTGTTTCGAAATTGACACAAATAATGTGTGGAAAATTCACAGATCCAGTATGTCTTTTAATATATATTCAATATATATATATATATATATATATANATATTGAAATAACATATCTCTGGAAGAAATTCAGATTTTTAAGTTCAGTTTTGTATAGAGGTAAATTAACAAAATAATACACAAAATAAAACTCTGACTACTATACACAATGAACTTTATTGAATATTTACTAGGTTTGAAAAAAAAAAACCCAACAACTTTCCCTAATCATGATTTCACAATAATGCTTTCCATTTTGTTGGAGAGATAGCAGTAGGAAGTATCGTTTTTATGATATTTTCGATGTTTGGATATTCGATGCTGCATCAAACCTCAAACTTTGGAATTTACATAACATTTCGAAGCGTTCAGTGGAAGCGAAGAGCTGTTCTAAATGAAGGCATCAAAAGTATCGAAAGGTGTTGAAAGGGTTCGATATGCCCAGCCTGCACTGAGTAACATAATCGAAATTGAATCGATACCTTGGACACTTGGAGAATAAGAACTGAATATTGCGATATTTAACTATTCTGGTACAGCTCACCACCAGAAAGAGGCCAGGCTGAGATAGGCTGACTGTTGTGGGAGGATCTAGGATGACGTCTGCGGAACTGATAATGGGCCTCAAAGCTAAGACGACAATTCTTGGTTCGTAGGTTTATAGCTGGCTTAGTTAATTAAACACGGACTTCTTGCTCTGTCCTTGTGGGTAAAATATATCCCTTCCTCCATCCCAAACAAAGTGTTCATGTCTCTTCAGCATGATGTTTCGCTTATTGCCGTCCAGCGGCCTAAGTGGCAAACAAACCGAACGCTATGCATTTATAGTATACATCGTACTGGATCAGATCGTAAAATATGTCATGAAAGGTAAAGAGCAGACAGACAAGCGAGAGCACGCAGAGACAATGCTTGCTTGAGCGATATGAACGTACATGTAGCTCAGTAAAGAATGGTAAGACAGTATAAGCAAAATGCATAAAGTACAATGTACAAGCCAGTATGTCACGCGCCTTAGAGACTAATGAGAGACTGGAGGAGAGAGGTCACGGGTACTAGCGTGCGCCACCCGCATTAGTACTGGGGCAATCAGTTTTGGGCAGGGGGTGAGGACAGGGGCTTAACTCCTAATATGTTGTTATGAAAGGGGTGCTGGAAGGAAGGTCTACCAACTTTTTGTGTGGTGTCGCAATGCCTGCACTGTATTCGCAAGACGGCCCAAAAACGTTGCTCATTGCAGGGCATTTGTGTTAAATGCTCCGTGGTGACGGAACATTTGCGTCCCAATGAATTAATTCCAAAAATAATATCAGACAGACAGACAGACAGACAGACAGGCAGACAGACAGACAGACAGACAGACAGACAGACAGATTTCTATGGAGATCGATAGATTATAGAACAGAGGAAAACTTACCAAACTAAACAAAATGTGACACAAACAACAATTACACAACTCTTACAAAGAGAGGAAAGGTAGACAAAAGAGGCTGTGGGTAATAGGAGCAAAGGAAGAAAGAAGCAGACTTAGAGAGAGAGAGAAGAAATGAAATGGACTGAGTTATAAGGATAGGCAATGAATGAAAAAAATGGCAGCGGAGGCGTGATGGAGAGAATGAAGGACTAGGAGGATGAGTTGAGGCATTGTTTCACAATAAGGCCATTTGCCAGGGCCGGTGGAGAGCTCTACTGCCGCCCTCAAGGGCCACTCGGGAAGGTTTAGCCCCGCCAAGGGAGAAGACTCAGGAATAATAGAAGCGGTGGGCGAAACAGCCACGGGTTTGCTTCGAATCCCCAACGAAACTTTTCGTGGATTCGAATCTGTTTGGCGGTATCGCGAAGATGTCGATATGATGACTCCACTTTGTCAGGTTTTTGGAAAAAAACTAATGAGAGATCCTGACATTTAAAGTGGAATAAATAATTCATCGTGTGTTGCAAAACCACCAGTTTAATCACTGATTAGATGAGTGAAGGTCAACACATTTTTGTTCTTTTCCCACCTGAGAAAAGGTATAAGACAATGAGTGTAAAGGTCATTCTTGGGGTTTTCCGGCAACAGCTTGGACTGTCCTGCTAGCACTTGTCCTACTCGTCAGTGATATGTTGTGATACTTAACATAGAAAAACAATACCAACATACAGAAAACGACTATTAAACAAAGATGCAGTTTCTCCCAGTACAAATCAGTCCCTTCTCCCTATTGTTTATATGGCCCCTTAATGTTATTGTAGTGAAAAGAAATCGTGATGCTAGCCAAACGCATACCACTGAATTATGTGCACGGGGTTTTATAACACTATCCCTTTTCCTTGTTTCAACAGCTGCGTACAAACTTCGACGAACGCCGACATTCCCAATCGGGCCCCTTCACTACCACCTTCGAGGATCGTCGAATTCTGAAAGTTGAAAACATGCGCATTAACGATGGGATCTCACACCATCGTAAGAAGTGCACTGACTCTGCATTTCGAACACTACTTAAGCTGCATTCAGCACCGATGCACTGATATAATTCTTACGATGGCAAGAGATCCCATCATTCTCAAGCATTCTCTAAAATGGTCCACGATTGAAATCTTAACACGGTTAAAGCGTCACTCCCGGGTCGAGTTTGTCAGTTGGTGTTATTCGTGTTTTCTGTGCCTTGAAAAGTGGTTTGTAAATACCACCCTCTACAGCTGATTCGTTTAGATTATACACAATTTAGTGTGTCTGAAGTGAAAACAGCTGAGAATTGTACATAATAGCGTCCTAAATAGCAATTAAGCGAAGTGTTAAAAGAAAACAAAGTTCTTAAAAGTACCCATTTTGGCGCTGTGAATTGACTGAGGACGAAATTAACAACAGTGAAAAAAAAAAGAAGACCATAAAATGACACGGTTCTCTCTCTTTCTCTGTTTGTCTGTCTGTCTGTCTGTTTGTCTCTCTTTCTCCACACACACGCACACGCACACGCACACACACACACACACACACACACACACACACACACACACACACACACACACACAGGTGTGGTCATAATATTCAAATTTCAGAGCCACTATGAGATTCGGATTCGGCCATTGTAGTCGAAATCAGATCCAAATCCTCTAGCTTCGGATTCGAGTTTCGACCTCCACTAAATAATAGACGCACAGCAGATTAGTGGGTGGTGGCTGGAATAATTATAGCAGCAGCAACTATCTGGAGGAAGAGGAGGAGGACTCCTGGTGGGAAGGAAGGGAAATTTCCCACATAACCTGAGTGGATGAGATGACACTTTCTTTCTTTTATTTGTCTTCACATTTGTCATTTGTTGGTTTATGCCAGATCTTACTGTATACCAGCTGCCTTTCATTCATTCATTCATTCATTCATTCATTCATTCATTCATTCATTCATTCATTCAATCACTCATTCAGTGTATTTGCTGGTCTGTGACTAAATCTAGGCCTGACTATTTGTCAGTCCATCCATGATCTGTGTGTGTGTGTGTGTGTGTGTGTGTGTGTGTGTGTGTGTGTGTGTGTGTGTGTGTGTGTCTGTCTGTCTGTCTGTCTGTCTGTCTGTCTGTCTGTCTGTTATCCATTGGTCTGTTCGCCCATTCTTCTCTCGACTGTGTCCCAACTTTTCCCCGTGACATAACCACTCCTCATCCCCGTGCTTCACTGTTTCTGGTCTGCTTTTCTGTGTATTTTGAAATCCAGTGAAGGCCCCTGGGTGTTGTTACTTCTAGAGCGGGTGATTTGTCATGATCAATGTCATAGGAACACCATTATGCCAGTCTATAAAACATCTATTACTCTCCGAGACAACCATTTTGTTATTCTCTCTCTCTCTCTCTCTCTCTCTCTCTGTCACTCTCTGCCTCTCTCTCTCTCTCTTTCTCATTCTTTCTATTCTTCCCTTCTCACACCACGGCATTACTTTCCATTATGGGCAGAGCTGAATCTCGATTGTGGTGCGAACGAAATAGATATGCTTTATTTTATCTTTAGATGGTTGAGCTGGTCATAAGGCACCTGAAGGAGCCATCCAAACTGATGTATCAGAAAAGGTGACTGCAGCCCTTCATATCATTTACATTGGCTTGGGGTATTGTAATCAAGTCTAAACGCCAGTACCGGTATCAAAGTCTTTATGTATGAGTGTAAGGCACTATAAGGCACTATAAGGTTAGAATACCCGTACTAAGATGAACAGGCACAAGCAATACTGACAAGCACAGCATAATGATTTGAAACAGTTTAACTCTGCTTTTGCCATTTTAGAGTACCCAGTTAAACCCAAACAAGTTTGCAGAAATATTGAAATGGATTGCGACTTCCTTTTTATTTATTGTTCTTTAGTTAGATACAGTGTGTGAGAAAGAAAATAATTATTTCATTAACTTTGAATTTAAGTACTTTTGACTATGATCAGTAGGTTTACACGATACTTCAGGGTATGAACCATATTCATGATGGATTTCAACACTGCAATGCAATCATAATAGAACAAGAATTATAATATCAAATTAATGACCACATTTCGGAATATTGTGCAAATGAACGTACGTCTTGCGTCACACGGTATGAGGAGATTACTAGGCACACAGTCATTATATGGGATATTAGCTACAATTATGAATGAATGGATGGATGGATGGATGAATGAATGAATGAATGAATGAATGAATGAATGAATGAATGAATGAATGAATGAAATGCTTTAGAGATTTGGAAAGAGAACTAAACAGGAAAAAAATCCCTTAGAAATCAACAGAACACATTATTGTGTTTCAGAAGTGTATTACTAAACCAAATCTTTTACACGAACTATCTGCCGTGTGTCGATACCAGATGTGATGAAATCAATCTGAACATTCGTGCGATTAAATATGCTTGCGACAAGAGAAAGGGAAGAAAAACCGACTGTTTGTTCATTTTTGTTTTTCATTTCATGGAAGCCCATTGAACTCCACCCCCTCGTGACGAAGGTAGTGAAAAAGTATATTGAACAAATCCACTTCTCTTCCAGCTTCTGGAACCAACATGTTGAGTCAACCAGAATGAAATTCATTTATAAAGGATCCCATCCTGCTTCAGTTTTAGAATTCAGTACATTTTATATTTGCTGAAGAATGAATAAACTGACATGCTTTAAAAAATGTTCCCTTTTAAAATAGCACCATAAGCCTTTAGAAATGCTCCACAAAAGCATTCAACGTGAATACTTTCAGCTGTTCTGTACAAGCAGAACGCATATCTGAAATGCATTTTTTTAGGCATTTTATCAAAACCACTTTGCGCACCATGAAGCACAGCATGCAGGACTAGACTATGTAGAATTCGGTTATCAATATCACTGCTTCAGATGATATTCTTATGGGAAAGTCTACATAACCGTCCTAAAAATAAATCTCCATTCTATTGCAGATATTATAGTCGCGCTTTTTTGTGTCCTCTTATTTTTTTGTTGCTTTTGTAACATTCTAAATCAAACAATACCTTGGCCAAGCATCAGAGAGAAGTGCTGGAAAATAACCAAACTTTCAGACGAACGGAAAGTATTGTCACATAAAAAAAATACTCTTGTTCTGATCTATCATGGACTCTGCTCAGAATATATAGTCCATTGTTATCAGTGTTAATCTTCAAAATGTGCCTGAAAGTTGATAGAGCTACTAGGTTAGCTGAGGTATTCATCTTCGCTTATTTCCAACACGGTTTTGTATGACGATTGAGAGAGTTTAAATCACGAAAAGAGTTTTGGCATGGCTATTTTGTGTTGTAATTTTCCGTTCGAGAAATGGAGGGGTTATGTAAGATGTTGGAACATTGTGTTTTGCACCTGAGGCTTCGGTTTTCGCCCACGTTGATTCAAAGCAAAGCGAACATTATCATCAAACAGAAATTCTGAGACTTTAGTGAAGGAACTCAGAGATTCTAAAGCAATTAAATCTTCCTATTGTGTAGGAAAACACAGTTAATTCCATGTGCCATAGTTGTTAAGCTTATCACCGCTGCTGTTACTGATAAATCTTCCTGGCATTATTGCAAAACATTGCGCTTGTAATTATCTTCCGTCGGTTGGTTCTAAATTCATTATGAATACAGTGCCGGGTAGCAAAGCTGCTGTCTACGATAAACTTGTGTCAGGGTGGGTAAATATAGCAGCATGACGTCACTCACTACAGGTTACACATTACATTCTAGTTTCCTAGCGTCGCGAATTTCATTGGATAGCTCAGTGATTCGAACCCGAGAAGCCAGTGTCTAGGGTTCGATCCTCACGGGGGGCTTTTTTTTCTTTTTTTTTTTTTTTCAGTGGAGAACAAATGAAATCTCTTTCACAAAATATTTTCAATATTTATCCACGTTTTTGCTTATTCCGATCTCATTAAATGCAAATGCCGACTACCTTATAGAGGCATTAAATAAAAACCAAACAAACATGTCTACTGTAGATAGCAGATTCGCCGCCGGGTAATAGTCAGTGGTTCATAAGGAGGACAAAAAGGAAGAGGGAAGCACAGAAAAGAAAGTAATAATAATAATAATAATAGAAATAATAACTCCCGGAGCACTCTCTATAATTACAATAATAATAATATAAACAGCAATACCCTCCGTGAGTCGCTGATCAAAGTAATGTGCGGCCATTAATATTTCACAAATAACGCCCCGGCAGACGGTATAAGCTGAAAATATTCTCAGTTCCCTCGGGAACAAAACAGTGCAAATAATTACGGCGCTGGTAAATACCATTCGATAGTAGACAAACCTTGTCACTATGATCATCACTTTACTATGCATTTATCAGGCGAGCAGACTGAAAGAATAAGGACGCAATATTTAAAAAAAAAATCCTTTCCTACAGCATCGACGACTTTCAGTTCAAAACGTCACTATCAGGCCTGCAACCTCTAGTGATTTTTCATCAGATCTGGTGAAATCGAGATTTTATAGTGATGTAGTGAAGAAAATTGGAAACATGGGAAAATCTAGTGAAACCTCAGGAAAGCCGTGATAAAAAATAATCATTATTTTGTCGGTTATTTCATGTGAAGGTGTGCTCTCTGTGAAGACAGAAATATTATGTGATCGACACTTCTTATGAAAATCTGTCCAAAAGTTAGGACAGGTGAGCTGTTCTCGCTTGATCTTTGATAGTCCAGTGATCAAAATAATCTAAATGTGCGTATCAGTTGCTGCTTTGAAGGAAATTCATCTTTTAATATTTAGAATTGTCTAGCAAAGGTGGATTAGGGCCTTAAGTTATAAAAAATGTATGAAGAGAATGCCACCGAATAACGTATAAAATAGATCTACTCGTCAGCAGCCAGATTATAGACTAAATCCTTTCATAATTCCAGATCTTAAGATGAGCAAAAGGCATTTTATTGTCCACTGCCGGGAATACTATAGATGAAACAGAGTCAAATTCCCACCTCTTGTGGCGGCTTTACATTTACTGTGATGTTAAACGTGAATTGTTCTGGCTTTTGTTTTTTCGCGTTTGTTGTATTTCATACTTCATGCTCAATCTCTGTTTTTCAATATTCTTTGAAATATCATGTGGAGTCTGTAAATTTTAATAATCAACTTTTAGAAGATTTGTCTTAAAATATTAAATGAAATAAGATTGCCCAATGAAATTTGGTCTCGTCTAGCAAAATATGGCTTTCCAATTTAGGAAACTTCAAAAATCAGGATGGCGAACCTGTCCCTTTCTGCATCCCTTTTCTCCAAGGGAAAGACGTTAAAAACAAGGATTTTCGTGAGTACCAGTTATAGTTTAGTTTACCTCATTGGAACTTCCAAGGAACATGGCAAAAGTGGTCCTTAAAGAGGGGGAACTAAAAGCGGAGTTTTTGGTAACAGTCTACAACTGTATTGATTGCATAACCATTTTAACTCCTGAAATGAAACATTAGTCGACTCTCATTTTGCGGAGAAGAGTCTGATTACGAGGCACTTTAAAAATTTATGTAAGGAAAGTACTTTGATAAACTAGATAGGAAACTCTTTTACTCGGAGTGCCACGCAACAGAAGATCTTTAGAGGGAGATCTCCCCATCTAACAAGTGTTTCGGCCCTTTGACTTCTTAACATTCTAAAGGCCGAACTTGGTTCATGACTTGTCCTTCTGTTGACTTTTATTCCGCCTTGGGAGGGATTTGAACCCCTAACCTCCAGTTTCTCAATTCCTTGCTATATCCTCTCTGCCATCGTGAAGCCATCAAATATAAAATAGAAACACTCTTTTGGNGGGGGGGGGGGGGGGGGGTGTCTACAAGATAGAAGTGACTCTGACTATACACAGAGAGAAACAAAGAAATAATACGACCCAGGCTCACTGTCCAGCCAATTTTAACAAATGTTTGGGCTTATTTTGGAAAATCAATGACAGCTCTGATTATCCGATTCATGTTTATTAGCGACACAGACACAACTCAAGACAACCGTTGACAGTAAGAGAACGTATGAAGATAATAAAATAAGACAGGCCTCGATTCGTGACGGTCGTTTCAAGACAGGATTTTATGGGGAAAATTAACCTTAAATCCTATCGACCTGAACAGTAAAGAGAATGGAATGGACACAATAATAGTAGGAGAAAGAAAATTGGAACAACATGTAGGTAAATCACAATGTTCACTTCCTGTTAACTGTTTTCTCGCGATTTTCTGCTTCTCTTCAGTCTACACATTTTTAACTTTCTTCTTCTTTTCCTCCTTCTTCTTCTCTTCTCCAACTATGTCTGAGGGTGAATCTGGATTCGAACCAAGAACGAAAGATCTATATAATCACTGATTATCATGTGAAATCTTCATAGCAAAACCATGACCCTTGTAATAACACATAAAAACCACCGCTGCAGTTAAACCATGCTAGTTTGCTCATTGTCAGGATCAGATCTAGACTAGTCTCATTTCCCACCTACTCAGAATCTGATAACTCTCATACTAAAATTGTTCCTGGATAAGAAGGATAGGGAAGGACCTTTGATATCCCTACAGCAAAAAACGACTAGAGCTGAGAGAACGCAGAGATTTCATGGCATAGCGGAGGGGATGGGCAGGGGTCAAGAGTAAAACTTAATCAGATTTACATTATGAGAAATATGCACTTCGGTTAATTATTATGCAGATAAAATTTTTAAAAAAATATTAGTAAAGTAGGCTACATTATAACCTAAAATGGGTTCTGCAGCGCAACGTTTTGTGAGATCTATATTTTCAAATTCGAAAGCAATGCCACACTTAGCAACCGACAAGATGAAAATCAGACATCTAGAAGAGGGGATATACGTCGTTTTGCTAGGTTGGCCATTTTGTAGCTAAATGTTTTTGTTGTCGTTGTTGTCTTGTTGTTGTTGGTGTTGTTGTTGTTGTGCTGTTGTTGTCGTTAATGTTGTTGTATTGTTATTGTTATTGTTGTTGTTATCGTCGTGGTTGTTCTTATTGTTGGTGTTTAAATACGTGTCCTAAATACACACAATATCTCATCTCTCTCCATGTATGAAAATCCTTTTAAAGGACTAATGTTCGCCCCTGATTCGAACTCGAAACGTCAAGCTGCCGAATAGTTGTACTTTATTTTCTATCTTTCTCATTATTTAACAAGTTTATTAAACCTCCTAAGGACACACATTTATTATAACTGACAAGACATTACAACAGTAAATCAAACGCACTGATCTCACATCCGGGACTTCATTACTTTTTTTTTTTTACTTCACTGTTTAAGAGGACAACAGTCTGAGTACGTCACATTCTGTGTGTCGCCCTGGAACCGGATATGATGTGTTCGCACTCTAAGAGAAACTTCCTACGCCAAAAGGTCTGAATGAAATGTTGTATTCCAGCACCACAACGTCTGAAGTGTTTGACAGGTCATTGCCCTGACCGACAAAGAACTCGGCTGTCACGCTACCATTTGTCACTTGCTCTGTTAGTGACTCTAAACTAGTCTATGGGAGTGCATTACAAGCACGGGATAACCACCCACACGTACGCGATAGAATCTCAAGCCACCCAAGGGGCTTAATCAGTTTCAAAATCTTCAATGCACTCGCCCTATCCGAGACAAAGGGTTAGCCACCCCTGCATATTTACTTGCCGGAAGTTAAGAGTCACGCAAGGGGCTTAATCGGTTTCTAAATCTTTGATGCACTCCGGGTGGCGCCTTTATAAATAAGGATTAACCATCATTTTTGCACACTCACCGGAAATCAGTGACACGCAAGGACTTGTACTAGAAGTAACAAACCTTAAGGCTAGGCCCATACCAAAAGCAACCAGCTCTGCTATCTCGCATGTTTCTGGTGCAGACGAGTTAATTATAATATATTGGCTACCATACGTGCAGTGACAGCGACTATTCGGTCGATTTTGGTCAGGACCAAGTAAGAGATAAAATCAGTTATGCTATAAAGTGTCAAGACAGTGTCGTCAGATCAGAATAAAAATAACATTATCACCGGAATGAAATGATGCTCCTGTCTACTCCGTTTAATCGCAATCTGGATAATCGCAACAATTAGCAAATCCACAAAACTAACTATTGGATATCCACATAAAAGTTACTGGATAACTGTAAATCTTTTCACTTGCAAGTACTAAAAACTTTTGTTGAATGTGGATAGACTATTTTTTTTAGCTATAAAACAACAGAGGACTGAGTTTTAAGGTAGACAGTCTAGTTGAAAAACAAAACCCTACCCGCAAGTTTAAAAAAATGAAATAACAGATAAGACAGATCATCTAAGATTTTCTCTCCTCTGTGTTATATGTCCTTTTGGTGTAATTTTGGGATTTTCTCATGCTGTAAGTGGGTTAGTGCTAAGGACAAGAGTAGGGAAGAGAAAGCACGCAGGCTATGGGGGAGTCACTGCATAATTTCAAGGAAGTGTCGCTCTTCCTTAACCTTGTTCTCAACCTTTTTGAAAGGGGAGGGGTAGGAAGTGTGATGAGAGAGAGACTGTGTGTGATTTGTGTGTTATTTCTCGAAAGTCTGGATGTCATCTAAATGAGAAAGTGGTAGATGAGTGGAAATAGTGTGTATTGTATTGTATTGTATTGTATTGTATTGTATTGTATTGTATTGTATTGTATTGTGTTGTGTTGTATTGTATTGTGAAAGATGTTGGCCTATGGCCTAATAAAACCTTTGAACTTGAACTTGAACCTGAACTTAACTCCAACACTGCTCTTAACCCTAACCCAAACATACCAGTAGAGAGTTCCAGGACCAAATCAAATAGACATAGAACATTTGTAAAGTGAGGTGATGGAAGTGGCCGCCATTGTCTTTGTGGTCTACCGTAGACCTTAAGCCGGAGATCTACGCCCACCACTTCTCACACCACAGGCGTTCTTTATGACACCAAAGTACAGAGAAGAACAAAGACATGGTGTTCATCGATTCAAGTAGAAGTCTGAGAGAGCTTAAAGTCTAAAAACTCAATTTAACCATAAATATTCAATAAGCAAAATTGTCTTCAAACCAGTAGCTGTCTTCTTATTCTGTTTCTAAAAGGTCACCCAGGATCTCTAGAAAGATTCGATCTGGCATAGGGTGTCTGTCTTTAGTATACCGTATAGCTGCCACAGCTTTGAACCGACTGTGTGATCGTGGAATTTAGGGAATACCACATTCTCTCATACGATGAAATGACCCAATTATGCCTTTACGAGCTTTGAGCCGACATTTATCATGTGGTCATAGAAGTTTATCAATACCATATTCTCGCCCACGACGAAATGAAATAAAATGTTTAGTGGCTTTTTTTTATTAATCTATGAAGTAAACAGAATTCTGTATTTACAAGAGATATCGATCCTTCTCTGTGGCCTGGTGTTATTCTGAATCAGAAACTGATTTTGATGATAAAGGGCCCAACAGAAACAAATGCCGAGGGGGAGGGGGTCCAGTGTGATGGAAGTCCTTGAAAGCCACAGGGCCTCTTGTATCTACTGAAAGACGCGAGACCCTGGGGTAATATGTCCATTTACCTCATTTCCCATGGTTAATCCGACCATGCATAAAGTGAATGGTAACTTCCTCAGATCATTAACGCCAATTTCTATGCATAGTTACATTATTAATATGCACTAATTAGAAGTCTTTTTCTGACCCACAGTTACTATTGTACGCATGTTATTCAAGCACAAGGCTTTAGGCACTTCTGAGAGCTCCTTGCAGCGACTGATTTAAAAAGAGGAACTGCCCCAGTGGAATTTCTGCCACAGAACCCGAGACAGATAATCCCAGAGTACTGTAATTGAAATTGTGCCAATTAACTCTCACAATAATGTCCACGTTAGTACTTGTATCTTCGTTGTCGCATTTGAAGGACAGACACAGGATGGGCCACCGTAATTAATAAGGGCAACTATTCGGCTAAAAAAAAACAACAACAGAAAACTTCGCCTTCACTTCTGACGTTATTCATGGCTTTGTAACTGGACTACCTTAAGCGGTGCATATCTACGTTAGTACTAGTATCTTCGTTGTCATATTTGAAGGACAGACGCAGGATGGGCCGCCGTAATTAATAAGGGCAACTACTCGGTTTAAAAAAACAAACAAACCCGGAAAACTTCGCCCTCACTTCTGGCGTTATTCATGGCTTTGTAACTGGAATACCTTAAGCGGAGCATCCCATTCAACCTTTCACCAATATCGGAGGCCAATTTTTGTTCCGCTCAAGAGTGAGAAGTGAACGGACACAAACAGATGCTCAAATCGGACAAGGTCAAGGGGAAAGTGTTGAAACAGACAAATGCAGAGGAATTCAAGAGGGAATAAAAGGTGAAGGGGCGAAACTCGAACCAGCGACCTCTGCGTCGGCACCCATCGCCTCACCGTCAGCCATTTGCTCATTACACTGCATATCTAATTACTTTATGTATTTTATTTCACATGCGCCAGCATATACTACATGATAATATTGGTGTTTTGTGTTAACTGTAGATTGTATTGATATTATATCGGATGTTTATAAGGTTATAACTTGAGTAAAACAAAGTTTCTTGTATTTTGTAACGTATCTTGTATCTGTCACTATTTTATCACCAGAGTTGACGCATAACATCGACTCCACAAACCAGGTCAAATTCGAAATTTTGTATAATTTTGTTAAAATTTTTAGGCCGGTTCTATTAATGGAAGTTTCTAGATTCATAAACGAGCTGCAAAACGTTAAGCACTTTGCAATTTTATGACAACATGAGACTCCTTTATGCCCAATAAAAAAGCTACACATAAGCCCATTTTCTCCGAATTTCGTTCACGTGGAACACGTTATACATCAAGCACAAGGGCACTCGTTGTCAAAAATAAAGCCCTTCGGCTTCTTTCTTGACATGGCATTAGATTGAGCTTCTCTAACATTTTTTTGATATCGCCTGCATCTCCTCGCTATTTCTTCTAGTTAAAGTCTTCCCCTCCATATTGTAAAATTCTACCCAGTAACTTACTGTTATAAACGGAAAGCGTTATTCGTGCTGAAAACAGTAAAACCTCAGTAAAACCCTAAAGAAAGAAAGAAAGAAAGAAAGAAAGAAAGAAAGAAAGAAAGAAAGAAAGAAAGAAAACGTTTGATAAATTATTATTTCATCCTTGGTCATTTGGTCATCTTTCACAAATTCGTGAACAGGGACGAGTATTCAATGCCATCATGACTACCAAGAAAGTTAAGGGCCTCCCTAAAAAGTCGTTCCTAATATTAGTTCATGGATATACAAAGGTCATGGCTGTTCATGGGTCAAGGCTACTCTAAGGTTATTATTTTCATTAGGATCGCGATAACGCAAAGGCTTATCACTCTTATGACGTGCTCATGAGCACTACTATTCTCAGAGGTGCTGCGGTGGTCATTAAGACCACATTAAGGTCATGGGAAGATTCTCCAAGGTCATTAAGGTCATTCTAATGTCGGCCCTTTAAGGCACGTCTTACATAACTGTGCACTATAAGAATAATTGCGTTACTCTTCCTAGCTACACGTCCTAACCCTTTCTAGTAATTTGAAGAGTGATCTTTATCAAATTAACCATTCTTAGCTGTCTTACACAACCCTGACAGATTAATCAACCAAGTTCAGCTTTAGGCCGCACAACGATCACCGGCTAATGTGACAAAATGCCAGTGACAAAGAGAGTGGCTCAGCGGTTAATTATTGATGACTCTTTCCAAACGCTGCCTGTACTGTGAACAAAGAAGTCACTTAAAAGGGGATGGGAAAATTGAGCCATTCGGTTTATGTTACTGATAAAATGCTGCGATAAAATGTAGAATAAAAGCAAAGCAGAAGATGCAAAAGAGAAGAGAATAGGAAGAGGCTTTTAATGTGCGGTATTGTTCGATACAGACCATACATCAGTATGGGACTTCAGAAACATGTGGGTGTAGGGAGGATGGAAGAAGGTACTGCGTGCAAGCTTGAAGGAAGCTGACGAAGGATCCATAATCAGACAGCAATAAGGACAATCAGTAGAAAGACTGTCCGCTTGCTTTTAAATCGGGAAACTGGGCTGTCCAGAGTGCTATGATATTGTTTGTCATCAACAAGTAAGGCAAGATGTAGAGTAATGCTAATATGCGTATGGCAGGTCTAGATCGAGAGAGTGGGTTTGGGTGATAGTAAAAGGTTTGTGACACCTATTAGAAGGGCAAATCACTCATAGTGTACAACCCAATTAATCCGCTAATATATAAAATCCCCCTTGTTTGGGGCCCTGCCAGCCAGTGTTAGGGTGTAGAAATGTGTAAAATGACCTGTGATCTAAATAAAGCATCCAATTTTAAAGCTTCAGGTACAATTTGAGCCTTCTAGATAAAAAAATAAAATGTGTAGACCTATGTATTCGCACGCGGTCAAAACCAGCCAAATGGAAATTTGGGGACCAAATCAGAATTTGAGGTGATCTTTTTCAAAAGACATTTGTGAAAAATTTTGGGCGTTGACCCCCCTTTTTCTTCCCGTTAAAAGATCGGGCAAAAGAAGTACTTTAACCTCCATGGAAGAAATTTCCCCAAATCACAGTGGTATATTTAGAATAACGCAAAATGTTAATAGGGCCAAAAGAAGAAAAAACAATAGGTGTCAAAGACCTAAAAGGGAAAAGGGAGACTAAAATCTGGCAAGAAAGGTAGCATCTACAAGGAGGGACTTTTTGTTCCTACTGTCTGTCTTTCTGTCTGTCTGTCTGTCTGTCTGTCTGTCTGTCTGTCTGNTCTCTCTCTCTCTCTCTCTCTCTCTCTCTCTCTCTCTCTCTCTCTCTCTCTCTCTCTCTCTCTCTCTAAAAGTAACGTGTAAATCAGTACAACCCACCTCTGAGACACATCTTTCTCCGCCGGCGAATGATATATTTTTTTCTGTTCCGCTATTCTGTAGCCGTGTCTGGCGTTTCAATTAAATTGGGTTCCATCTTCAAAGCAGTTGCGATTCATCCCCCCTGCATCAATTCTCTTCACTAAATCCGCTCATTAAATTTCAGTTCTCTTCTTCGTTCTATTGTCTTTTAACTTTTCAACGTTTATAATGAGATCATGATAATGTGGACTGCATTGTTCAAATGGATATTTAAATGTCCACGATCAGTGGCGTGGCGTTCGTGGAATCTTACTTTGACAGGAAGGTTAGCTTAAGATATCAAAAACTTATAAGTGATTTCAAACATATTTTTATATTGTGTTTTTGTTTCTCTTGCATTTATCTTTTGTTTCAGCTCGTACGCTAAACTTACAATACAGTCATTCACTGCATTTTTGTTACAGCTGTTTGGAGCGAGAGCAACGGATCTTACATTTACAGATCTTTATGGGTATTTTGTGATTTGAAGAAATAGTAGAGGTGGGGGATGGGGACTGCAGTAGTAATTTAGAGGGTCACGAGCCGCCACTGATGAGCACGTGCGAGTTCTCGTGTCACAGCTCACTATTGTTGTGCAATCAGTTTGCAGTGGGCAGACTCTAACTAATGGTTTTAAAAGCACCTAGTGTAATTAAATTTGCAACTTCTTACACATTGTTTCTATCTTTCTCTCATTCGCCCTTTTCCCCCAGTCTCTCTGCATTAAAGTGTAATACGCCACCGTCCCTTTGCTGTGTCACGTTAAATTTGACTTACTTTCTCTCTGTCTGTCCTTCTTTCGTTCTTTCTACACTCGTTCACTCTACTTTCGTTTTCTCTGAGATACAACATTAGACTGGCCAAAACTCGACTACAGCGAGTTCAGTTTGCATATAATATAGGTTTATTTTGTTGGGAAGATAATGGTAGTTTTTGAGTCAGCTCAGTGAGCTCACTTGGACTCCTGTCTTACACATAAAGAATGTTGTTAAAACTTAGGGGCAAAAGCACAGTGTTGTCTACTAACTTTGCACACTAGCGGTACAGGGAATCCTTAAAGTGTCAACCCTCGTTTCCTGTAATCACCGTAAGCGTGCAGGTTTAGACAGTATTTCGCATAGAGCACAAGATCTAGACGTAAAATTCACAAATGATTCTAGTTTGTAACGTGCAATCAGATCGTAACATCAGGAAATGCCATATAGGCTAATGCCTACACTTGCCATATTGGTCTGTAAGACATTTGAATTTGAAAATAAAAACTTTTTTGTCCGTAATTGCCGGGTAGCCGTCACAGGAAGGTGGCCGATAATGCAAGGTTGGACTTCCAAATACAATTATTGCTTCCCTAAGTATTTTTCAAACATCAAAAGACAATCCATTTTGCTGGTTTTCAAATCACGACCACCAGCGGAAGTAATCAGATTTATACAGCAAAACTCCAGACTTTGGGGGCAAAGAGTGGGCGTCCTAAGGGATCTCTTTGCTGTTAATTTTTCACACTGCAAGCTTCAGATGTCAGGAATCACAGTCTCAAATTCAGTTTGCACGGTCCACTGCTGGCATGGGTCACCAGTTCCATTTTGCTTGAAATTAGAGGTGGACCATCTGAATTTCTGAGTATCGCGATACTCAGCCTTCAGGATGTAAATATCGAAAGTATCGATTCTATTTTGATTCTGATTGTGTATCTGAATTTCTAAATATCGTGATTCTCAGCCCTCAAGATGTAGACATCGAATGTATCGAATCTGTTTTGATTTTGATTGTGTGTTGTTTTCCTGTACACGGTGGTGTTCTGTTGTAATGAAGAAGTTGTTAAGTGTGAAATGAACGGTTTTGGCTATCGTCTGATAAAGATCCTGAACTTGAACTTAGGGGTAGCATTTTGATACGTTCGATATCTTCCCATACTTTCGATGCCTTTCGATCTTTCAAAAACTTTATAAACTATTGTTGTCGTTTGCGTTGTTGTTTTTGTTGTTGTTGCTGTTTTTGTTGTTATGGACTTAGAATTAAGTATACTATTTTTGGTCCACATGGTACGTTATAAACGTGGGGCCATGAGACCAGGGTATTGTAACGATCATGCAGATATATTAATCATTTGAGGTTAGGAGTGGCGACATTCTACAGTAAACGTATATGAAAATCTCATCGCTCAGATTCTGCTATAAGACCACAGAATCAAATAAAACTTACAGAACCACTGATCCCTTCAAGTGACATCACTGACAGGAGCACCTAGGTCTATGTCTCCATGTGAACCACACAGACGATAGGAGTCTTGCTTGTTGACTGCCTATTGATTCGTGCTAACCGCTGCGTTATAATAGTATAAATCTCCTGTTGAGGATGGCGTTTGGCGACATTCAGAAAATAGCTATCAATGGGTTTGTAGCTTTTTGCGGTTTTTTTTTGGTTGTTTTTTTTTAATTCTGTAGTCAGATTTATTAACATGAATTAAAAAAGTATAATATATAATAATATATAGTATTTGCATAACCGATATTAATTAGTACATTATGTCAGCGGCAATATTGTAGCAAGCTGCTTTACAATCATACTGCATTCTTATCTTCCAATTCTGATTCATCCTGTAAATGCGAATCTAGGAGTGAAAGGCAAAAAGAGTGACCTACCGTCTCTTTGGCAAAGATAATGGGGCGGGTGAAAGTGATAAGAAAGAGAAGGAGGCGGGAAAGAAATTTATAAGCCATTCCTCCTAGCTGGAGAAACCAATCAGCTTTAGAACTGTAATCAACCAAACAAAACATGGGCGAAGAGCACAGCTAGCGTGTCAGGGAATCGGAGAGAAATAAAGAGACAACAAAATCAAAGACAAAAACCATCCGAGGGATACAAACTACAAGATCTATTACCTCCAACGCTTGACGTGATTTTTTTCGTCTTATCAAGACATCTATTTACAGATAGTAATCGGTGGCCTCAAAGCAAAATCCACCAACACGCGACCTTAGATGTATGCCAGTGATCGCTTGCTTTAGATAACATTCCCATCATTGTCCAATTTAAGAAAATTGGTATAATCGATACTCAAACCAAATATTGTACTCGTGGAGATTATAGTAACCCAGGAATCTGCGTCGTGTAATTTTGAATTTTGGCATACTCATGGTATGGGTGGGCGTCTTTCTTTTTTTTTTTTCTCGGGGGCGGGAGCAGGGGCAGGAGAGTGGCATGCGGGAGGGGATGAGGCAGAAGACAGACAGACAGACAGACAGACAGACAGACAGACAGACAGACAGACAGACAGAGAACAAAGCCTGTCGGAAGAAAGAAAAAAAGCAGAGTATTTAGTCTAAAAGAGAAGTGTTATCGACTGACTGGGACATAGAAAGGTTTATTTCTTAAGCTTCTTCCAGTAGCATTACAGTGGCATTTCATTCTCACTATTTTGCCCTACAAAATGACGTTTTCGATAAAACGGCATGATAATACTATAAACACACACACACACACACACACACACACACATTTACAAATCACTTAATCTAGAGATTAAATTCCATTCACTATAAGTAGATGTGACCAGGTAAGTACAACGCCGGAAATTGATAATAAACTTTGCCTTCCTTTCATTCAGCTTGTTGAAGTTCCAAATTCAATAATAATTCAATAGACCTAAGTAGATGCAAATGTAAATGCAAATTACAAAGCAAGTCTAAATCATTGCCAAAGTTGTCACTCCTCAAAACAAAATCATGGCGTCTTCTTAAAACAAAATCATGGCGTCTTCTTAAATCTCTGCCCGAAAGCAAAGTTTTCCACCACTCCATTCGGCTAAAATAACAGTAATCGATGCCTTCCAAATATACTCGAGCCCGCCCTCGTTTAAAATGAAATCGCCGTAATTGCTATCCCAGAAGACACAGGGCGGGCTTATTTAATTTTTCCGCCTGGTTTACGCGCTCTGGGACTCTTTCAATGCAGGGTGACGGTTATGTTGTCAGGTCAGATATCGGCGTCGTTTCTTTTTCATGGTGCAGATAAAGGCCATGGAGATTAATATAAGGCACATCTTGGATATGTGTGTGTGTGTGTGTGTGTGTGTGTGTGTGTGTGTGTGTGTGTGTGTGTGTGNGAGAGAATTGTACTGTCTAGGTTATTGCCATTTGTGAAACCGTTCCAGGACCCAATGCAGTTTGCTTATCGTGAACAGAGAGGTGTTGATGATGCCATTCTTTTCTTTTTAGATAATATCTACAAACACATTGACACACCCAAGAACTACGTCAGGATTCTGTTCGTGGATTTTTCTAGTGCATTCAATACCATCCAACCTCACTTACTTATTTCAAAACTTTTAAACATGAAGGTAAACAAAAATATTGTTGCATGGATTTTGGATTTTCTCCCACATCGACCCCAGTATGTTAAAAGCAAGTATTGGTAGCAAGGGTGCAGACACACATTATTTCATATCATCAAATGTCTCCACGAACACAGGCGCGCCTCAAGGCTGCGTACTGTCACCTGCTCTTTTCACAATCTATACAAGCCAGTGCAAAAGTGAACATGCAAGTATTCCTATAATAAAGTTTGCAGATGATACCACCATACAAGGATTGATTTCTGGACCATGTGATGAAGAGGCTTATCTAAATACAATTCAGTGGTTTGCCCAGTGGTGTGAAGATCACTACTTAGTATTAAATGTAAAGAAAACGAAGGAAATGGTTATTGATTTTAGAACAAATGCAAATTCGCTACCATTGCTTAATATCTATAATAAAAATGTCGAAAGAGTTGAGCGTTACAAATATCTTGGAATCCACATTGACTCTAGGCTCGATTGGCATATCCATACCACCTCAGTTCACGCCAAGGCAAACAAACGAATGTATTTCTTGAGGAAACTTAGATATTTTAATATTGATAGAACGATCATTCACATGTTTTACAAGTCAACTATACAGAGTGTCATCTTATTTTGCATAACAGCATGGGAAGGAAATGCAAAGGAGCAAGACAAGAGCAAAATTAACAACTCTATCCTCAAAAAAGCTTGCCACTTAACCAGCAGGGAATACATCGACTTTGATGAGCTATACACTCATGCCTGCGAGCAAAAGTTCAAATCAATTTTGAGTGACTGCTCTCACCCCCTATTCCATCAGATAATCCGATCTCAAAGAAGTAGACGAATACTATTCTTAAAAACTCACAGAGAGCGATACAGGCGATCTTTTTTGCCATCAGCCATTCGTCTTAACAGTGTTTCTTAATGTGGTATGCTTGTACGTAAAGCGTGGTGTGCAGGGGTGGGTATAGGTGCAGGGATGTGTGTGTATGAGTGAACATTATTAATCTGTTTGTATCTTTCATTGTATTGTTATAAATGCTGTGAAAACGAATTTCCAAATCTGGATAATAAAGGTTTATCTTATCTTATCTTATCTTATCTTAACGGCAAAATCATAAGANCGAATCCAACTTAGATGCCCTTATTATTTTGTTTCGAGCATTATTTGTTTTATTACGCACATTTCATAACCATGTATGCCCTTGCCTTGCCCTCGTAAACTAGGCATGGCTGTCCAGACTACAGTGATCGTGCCGAAAAAATTGTTTGCACACTCGGCCTGTCATGTAAAGATAGCCGCATGCAATATTAGCTGTGTTGCCACTCATAGGAATTTCCCCCCACGGTAGGGTAAGATGGCTTTACGTAAGTTGGTGAGAAAAATTATAAAATGCAGGGTAAAGTGGGGAAATTGCGTGGTTTTCTTTCCATTAACGGCAAAATCATAAGGATTTTTTCCTACTGAATCTACTTCAATATTGGACTGAAAAAACAGGGATATTATTTTAAATCACTCTCTCTTTCGGAGAAGAGCACATGATCAGGGTGGCAAAACTGACTACCAAAGGCTCGAGTTTGCCGGAGATTAAACAAGTCATGTCCTAGGGCTGCAGCAATGACCAGTCGGCTTTTGGAAAAACCCCAGCGAGATTTAAAAATAACTGAAAGCTCGGAGTGTTTAGAATTCGCGTATAAATGTGATATCTGCAATTTGTCCTGCTATTGGAACACATTTATCATTGCTTAGGAACAGGCTTTGCAAGCTTTTCCTTATAGTCGGATTGTGCACTGAGGTTTACTGCGCAGTGAGCTGGTACAACCTTAGAACTCGGCCTGTGCTGTGGCTGTATGCATAATCCATAATTATGTTCATTAACGTATTGCGTTAGCCACGGTGAACACTATTAATGTTTTGGGTGTTTCCCATGGTTACCGCAGTGCGTTAACTAACGTAAGGATTATGCATATGGCCACTGGTCTTCCAGGGTTTACGTCTGTGAATCAGTTAGGCCATTAAGCCTCGTGCCATTCCCTTTAAATTCAGTATGAACCAATTTGTGCCAAGGGCTATGTATTAGAACGACAATGGACCGAGTTAGTGGAATTTTTTTTGTGTAATTCACAAAGCGGAAGAGGGGCAGAGTTTCTGTGCAAGGAATACACATAGATGAAGTGAGTCGATCCTGTGGTTGTCAAAATATCTTAAACATTCGTAAGTCGTAGATCTAGTATAGACCTATTACTGAATAAGCATCATTTGTAAAATTAACAAATGTAGGTAAAACACGTTTGTTCTTGGTTGTGTGAATTTGTGAATAGTCAAGTCTAGTTCAGTCCAGTTCAAGAATAGCAGGACTAGATCTAGATCTAAAGTTTAGCTAGATCTAAATCTGGATTAAAGATTTAGCAGTCTATAAATCTAGTCTACATCAAGGGCAGTGTGATTCTGATAGGTCTGAAGAAATGGCAAAGTTGGAGAAGGGTGGTAAGAAGGTGGGAGAGAGAGGGAAGGGATGGGAGAGGAAAATTTGCAAGGGTAGTTTTAAGAGCCACAAGCCGACACTGATTGTATTTGTCCGTACATAATCTACATCTTTTATCCCACTTTCTTTTTAACTCTTGAAATGATTGAACTTTGAATAAAGCCATATTTTTGTTGCCACCCGGATTAGAATAAAAAAGAGTTCGCCATCCACTACTCTAGTACTCATGAAAGGATAACAAAGCAGTTTTTGTTTTTTCATGGACGTTTCAGATGCATTAAGTTGATTAAGGATCATGACACAGTGTGATCATTACCTTTGTATCATGCCGTTTTTATTATTTCAGTGAATGTGACACTATGACCTCGATATTTGCATTTAGACGAACTTTTTCAAACTCACGATCTATTCTGTGGACTGACTGACCCTGGTGCACACTGACCTATTCCCAGTGGGACTTGACCGCCGCAGAGCTTGAGTGCTGCATTTTGACTCACGCGTTGTGTTCTGTACATCCATTGTGAAAATACAGTTTCTGTTTTCAAAGCAGAAATCCAGATATCACATTTTTTTATACTTAAAATCAAATGTCTATGTTGTGCAGTGCAATGCAATGAACTGTCACTTTGCGGCAGAACATGAGACAATACTCATTAAGAACAAGCAACACTATCTTCTTATTTCTATTTCTGTCAGAGCTCTACATTTGCGTGCGTAATGCTAAAATCACTTAAAGATCAAAGTCTTATTAAATTATATATATATATATATATATATATATATATATATATATNTATATATATATGCCGTCGACTCACATATATACAAACCCACACAAATGGCTTTTTAGCATTCTTTACGGACGCATACAATCAGGATTTGGCATTTGCTTTGGTGTCGGAATTTAATAAGAATAATTGAATGTTCTACGGCCTTTGCATTTTTCATATCTGGATTACCTGGATAAATTTACAGTTCTCTTCATAACTAACTATCTCTCTAGAGAAATTGAAATGGAATACATCTACCCTTTCTGGAATGCGACGCGTTAAATTTCTATGGAAATGTAAAGGGCTACTGCGTACATAAAATGTAAAGTATTACCTTTTAACACACACACACACACACACACACACACACACACACACACACACACACACACACACACACACACACACACACACAGTCACACAGCTGGTCAAGGGTTTGTGTAATGGGATCCGAGATGGCGTCCAGAACTGTAACTCCTGACCTGCAATCCTTCACAAAACGAATGAAATAGCAATAGCCCCTGGACGACAAAACAGTGTAAGTTTTCGCCAAAGTAGATCGGCACTGGTGAGGTTGGTTTTCTTAGTATTTCGTGTGGGATTTGTGGCATGGGAAGTAGAGCCTTGCATAGTTAAGGACTTTTTATTGAAATCGTGATTGACTTTCATATATGAGACAAGACATGAACTGAAGTGCCTAATGCATTATTGTTCGGTTACGGAAAAAAAAAAGAAAATATAGCGAAGACACCAAATATACTACTATATAGGATTTCATTTTGAGCTCTCCTCTGCATAGTAGATATGTGCAGAGCAGCTGGGATAATGAACACTAATACTTCTTTTCTCACCATTTTTGTCCACTTGCTGTGAGCTCAAAAATCAGTTGGTAATGAATGTCAATATATTCAAATTTCATTTTACTGTGCTCCAGCTCGATAATGGCTGGGTTGTTTTTAAGCGTGGGTTAACGCTTCAAACTATCTAGAAAATCCCGATCATTGCTGAAGTTCACTTTCAAGACTGTACAAGAAGTACGAACTCTTATATGTGCAGGATTGCCCAAAGAAGCAAGTAATGAAGAGTGACGGAAAATTAACGGTTACAGACTTCTAATTGGATGGAAATAGCATGTTGTCATATGGGTTAGGAAGACAGTAAAACATCTGTCCTTTGAAAATATTGTGAAGAATGGGCCCTAGATTTGTCAACCCACCTGCAAATTAGTTTGTATTCTCTCCTGATTTTGTAAACTAAACCTGAAATTTGGGTCATTCACCTCGGTTTCGCTGTGGCATTCTGTGCGGAGCACTTGTCGTTAGGGAAACTAGTTAGCTTGTATACACCTTTCGATGTGTCGATTCGTAGCTCGAAAATGAAATAAAAAGACCTAAATTTTAAACACCTTTTTTAATAAGCCCATTGAATGCTGCAAACTATTAAAGAAGACTTAGAGATTGTGGAATTTCTTGTAAGTGACAGTAAAGAAAACAGTTTATTGGCTTAAAGAGGAAAATCGGATTAGGCTTCTGTAACCTAAAGGTCAGTAAGTTACATCGCTTCAGACTCTTGATGTCATGTAATAGCGGTCAGTCAAAGTGAGACAGAAGTTGCCATATTAAGAACTGAGATATCAAGCCATGAAGGCGATTGAGACAGACCAGTATGGATTTTTTGTTTGAGGTAAGACTCGAAAGTTAAATCACTTCTGTTAAAAGAATATAGATGAGTTTATGGACGAATGCTCAACAATTATAAACAAATCTGAGATTTTTTTGAGGCAGTCTATTTGACCAGTTATAATGCACAGGTGGTCTTGAGTTATTGCTTTGCCACTGCTTAGGCGTAAAGCCCTGTTCCTCAGAGAGAACTATGACTAGGAAAATGCTAGGTTAACATTTCTATCATCGTAAAAAAGTTTAGACATTAGGGATTTATATCATACTAATAATGTGACTGAGCCAAAAACCGATTTAAGCCACATTTTGACTGACTGCAGGACATGTGTACTAATTCTGCTAAGACAGTAAATGCGCATTTACAAATAATAACATGTTGTTTTTTTAAAGACACAAAGCGAATTTTTATCCCTCAAGATTAACCGTTTCAAGGAAATTGAATTTCCAACTATCAGGATATTCCAGTCCGTAGATGATGACGTTATCAGGGTATTCCGCAGCTGTGATGGCATGGGACATGTACTGTTATGAGCGATTGAAATGTACACACTTATGGGGAGTGCTTTTGCAAGAAGTAATGCCAAACGTTCCGTCGCTGAACAGACACGGACGCTGTGGGTTGAAAAGCTGAGAAGTGACAGTGAAGCCACTCCATTTTGCGCTTTCTGGGAATCCATCTTAGGACATAGGTGAAGTCCCTTTGCGATGTCCATTTATGTTTTGGCGGGAAGTCACGTTTCAGAATAGAGAGAAAAAAACAACACGAGTGCGCTTTTACTGCAATAGAGTGCCACGTCCATTGGGGGCAACGAAATCATGAATAAATCATAGGAGCAGGGGGCAAGTACTGAATACATTCGATAGAGAAGCAAAGAGCCATTACTTGATGAGAAATGTCGATAAACAAAAAGCGATATCTTGATGATCGCTTCGCTGCTTCCTGAAAGATTAAGAGTTGCTGAAGGAAACTTGTTTTCGGATGTGGCAAGTGGATAGTGAACATGTTGGCCGGTGAAAGTAAGATATCCCTGAGAAAACTGTGGGAGAGGGGAGAAAGAGTGGGGACTGAGAAGGGAAGAAAGTAACAATACATTAATTAGTCTCTGGGTCAGTATTGACAGGCAGGGGAATTTATGCAGTGTAGTGAAAACTTATGAAACGTTGGTCAACAAAGCATACATAATGGGTAGACATATGGGAAGTTTGTAAAGGCTGGTCTGTGCTGCGCAACATGTTTCTGAATTCCCATCACCGACTTTCTTTATCTCGGTTAAGGGCGGGTGAACCAAAAAGGAAATATTTGCTACATTCGGTTCTTCTGAAGCTCATTAGGTGCTACTTCAAACGTCATTCTATTCCGAGTCGTGATACTGTTTCCACTACTTTACAAAGCTGGTCTACACTGCTCCATACTCATCCGATGTCCATCGTAATTAGTCTGGGAAAGGCAGGAGGTCAATTAAAAAACTCTAAATGGACAATTAAATATTGACATAGGGGTTAAATAATAGCTCAAGCTACAACAGGCAGACAGAACAGTCCAGTTCGTTTAATCGCAACTCTTCACCCTAAAATTAAAGCAAAAACACAAAAAAGAAAGAGGGCATGCAATTATTCAATAGCGTCTAAGCCAAGTTATATTTTTCTGTTGTCTAAATAATGCTGCATTTAAATCAAAGTCGAGATCAGGTCATTTTCTGCAATGATGACTTTTGGGGAAAAAAACGACAACGGCATAACTGGCAATCCTCCAACTGGCGTCAGACAAATCTAATTCCTCTTAAACGATTACTTCTTTAAGTGAGTGAAATCACACATAACTTCGAATAAGATCCCTAGACTAGTCTAGAATTTGATTAAAATTGTAGTAATATTTGCAAGCATAATTTGCTCAACTGGTGGTAAGTTGTGATATTCAGTCTATCCAGAATTCGGTATTACATGTTTGCTTTCTCAGCTCCTATGGGCCATTATGTGCCTATGTAAATATATGTAAAATATTACTCGGTAGCTTAAAAGTTAAGACATAATATGCGTTGAGATGGAATTCTTATCATCTTCATATTAATGCCTTTAGTTGCTGCATGCAATTTATAATCATTTCTAGTGCGTAGTATTTTAGGCCGGTTTGTATAAAACCTAATCTAGAAACTGTAAATGTCAACACTGATGATAATATTATTTTTCATTGGAATGGCCACAGCTACGTCAGTAAAAGTCTTTGTTCCCAAACACAATGTTTTCATTTATTAACAAAGACAGCGCGCAGAAAGAAAGTGAGCTCCAATCCTGAAATGGCTTACTCAACTTTGTTTCCAGATCGCGGATGACTGTGTACGTGCAAGGTCAGGAGCTCATTATCACGACCGGCTTTTAATTGCCATAGCTTGTCAAAGACC
>JAWQUT010000036.1:1519138-1532994 GCA_033807755.1 Ellobium chinense | reverse complement strand
CCCGCCATCCTCTCCACACAAACACTTATTTTTGTCCACAGATGTTGAAGGACGAATTGAGACACACTATTTTGCAATATGTCTCTATAATAGAGTGCGCTTAATTAAGCAACTTCAACAAAGCTCACTTCCGGTTTAAGCGAAATATAAATAGTAGTGTGATTGCGTTGTTAAATGTCACTTTTAAAAGTAATTCAGTTCAATACAATTGATTTATGGATAATTACATTTCAAAATGCGAGGCAAATACATCAGCATACAAAACAACACAACTGCATATACACTGAATAAAAGGAAGTTACGAAACAAAACCCGACTCCTTAATAAAAGCCAGTGTAACAATGTAACAGACCATATCAGGCAATCATATTCCTCTTGCAATAAAAAAAAAGTACAAAGCGGGGATAATAATCGTTGGAGTTGTGGGTTACAACGCTCGAATCACCGCGCATACATAATAACTTAGAGTGATCTATCATCTCTGTCATCAGAGCACAGCAGCCTTATGGTAAAGACCTCTCAACGATGCTTTTAATCGGGTCCTCTTTACAATAATTCTAGCCAACGCACATCTCACCGAGGAGGGTCAGTGCGTGTAGCATCTGTATCACTAAATAAAATACGTAGGGAGCTAAGACAAACATCATTATTATCGTCATTGAATCCCTTGGAATGGTTATCACAAAACAAGGGGTGTCAGTGTGCAAACACGCCATGATAATGATATTTCACACTGACTAAAACATTGCTTTCTTTCACAATGTAGTACATGACATTTTTTTCCTAATTCTGAAATATTACTGAGGTTCGGGTTACTGGATTTCAGGATTTCTCTCTGGCCGAGAGAATGTTAAGGGTAAGAGGCAATGCTAAGTAATGAACGGGGTCTTGCTAAGTGTATGGTTGACGAGTAGTCCACAGTCATTGCGAAATCTGAATTGAGGGATAGACAGCAAATCGGAAATCAGTGTTTACTGGCAATGTGCAATTTTTGATAGTGCTGCCTCGTGCGTCATAGCCAGTATTTTATATGACACTGTCAGGGTCATTAGAATGACATTAGCACCCTTAATTCTGTGATAGTCCATAACTTAGTCTGAGCTAAATGTTTCCCATTTCGACGGAACTTAAATCTATTGCACATTCAATATCATTTTCCTATAAGAGGGCCTGTAGTGATCATTGAAAACTATTGTCTAGTATTTTAGTCTTACTTAGTTTTTTTTAACGTATGAATCACAAGTGCTCTTGAGTGACACCCCGTAAGTAAGGAGACAGTATGAGCATTAAAAAATAATTTGCTTCCACAGAGGAACGAAATTGCGAACGGCCTAGGTTAGCTATACTGTAATAGGCTCATCCCCATTTTCTTTGCGTGATAGTTTCTGACATAATAATTCCTTGCAAAAATTTACCTCTCTTTAACATCAACGTAAATATGACGTACATGCGAAACAAACAGCGTCTACACTATTACATAAGGAGTATCCGCGAGTCCAATTTAACAAGCTGGTGAGCCACTCCTATGTACAGACCAGTGGCTCCGTGGAAATTTGTAGACACCAGCAAGTGAAAAACACGACGTAGCGAAAGGTTGACAAGTTTTTCGGCCCTTTCCCATCCCTCTCCCCAATGGCTGGTCAAATGCTCCTGGTTTGTAAGTCCAAAGAGCCAAATGTGTGTGTGTGTGTGTGTTACTGTGTGTGTGTGTGTGTGTGAGAGAGAGAGAGAGAGAGAGAGAGAGAGAGAAACAGAGAGAGAGTGAGAGAGAGAGAGAGAGAGAGAGAGAGAACGATATATCACATTCATCTACGCGGCCTTCAGTCTTTCTATACTTATTATGTCGCAATGTTTTCCCAGAGAGCACAGGATCTTCACAGGACATGTTCTGCAGCCCGCTTTAATTTTAATTGGAGATAAAATAGATGTACCGGGAAACATCGTCATTAACTCTACTAATATGCTGCTAACAAGATCATGCAAAGTAAGAAGCTCTTTGGAGGAAATAAAAAACGAAAGAAGATCAAGGACACGAATGAAAAGGTAGGTGGTATCATGACAAATTAAGAAGTTTGTTTGTTTGTTTATTTGTTTGTTTGTTTGTTTGTTTGTTTGTTTGTTTGTTTGTTTGTTTGTTTGTTTGTTTGTTTGTTTGTTTTTTTCTTTCTTTCTTTCTTTCTTTCGTGTCACTCAGTTCAGAAAGTTTCGCTTGCCACTCCCAATGTAGACAGGAGACCAACCAAGAATCAATGACCTTATTACCTGAGCCACAGAAGCTTGCCATCCTGATACCAGATTTGAAATTACACACTAAATTACACAGCAAATAACAAAAAATAGAGCTGAGTTGTTCATCGTTATCATAATACTGAATTGGGTTAATGAGAGTTAACGCCATGACACGAAATCTGATGGGGGTGTAACGTCGAGAATAGTGCGAACTCGTCCGCAGCCAGCTTTTTGCTCGCAATATAATAAAAATATCGACACATGCGTATGCATACAACTATAAGCGTAACGAAAACATTATAGGAGACTGTGAAAGGGACCATATATTACGCTAGATCAGACTTTTCACAGAGTTTCTACATCATTTAGTTTGTTACGTCATGCCATACCACACAGTACGATAATGAGTTGCAATATTGTTTTTCAACAGCTATTATTTTATACCGCTGACAGCAGCTTAGATGAAAATAACGGAGACGCCTTTTGCGACGTTAGCCCATTTTTCCCCCCACGCTGAAACACCGGTCTGAAACAGTGTTTATTAGGTCTCCCAGACTTAAACCTTCCGTAGGTTCCAGACTGAGAATCTGGTCATGTCTCTGATATTAGCTCTTCCTCCCCCAGGTAGTGCCACACCTGTCTGACTTGCCAGTCCTAAAGCCTGCGTAGATGCGAAGTCCAGACATAGGTCATTATGTAGGTCTTGCTTGTGTTAAGTCTTCCTTCTTTCCTGTGACCGAATTCGCCTTAGTCTTAATTAGTAGAGAGCTTTTGTTCTCAAGTTCGGATCTCTTACATTATTGTTATAGCAGAGGTAGGCACGCACATAAATGTGACATTCCCTAGCATTATGATCATTATTGTAGCCAGTGACAAAGTAATGAGGCATAAAATTCACTTGTGATTCTAAGTTGTGACGTGCATTATGATTGTAACACCAGGAAATGCCAAATGCCCATGGCTTCCTTTGCCATCATAGTATGAGATCCGAACTTAAAAATAAAATCTCTCTAATTTTGACTTCCGTGTGGCACCTAAAACTTCTGTCAGACGAAAGGGCGTTATAAATGTCATTGTCCTCTTCCTTGTCATTAACGTCATTGTTATTGGCTTTCTTTTGGAATCACAAAGAAAGATTTTTGAACAAATGACTGTGATCCGGACGACAGTGAGTATGCCGACAATGATAATAGAAAGCTATTAAAGACCACTGACCGTATGCACAGTCCTCATGTTAGTTCAATGCACTTTGGTAACCATGAGAGGTTCCCAAAACATTAGAAGTGTTCAGTGTAGTTAACGTAATAAGTTAATTTACACAAGGATTATGAATACAGCCACAGGACCGCGAAAATGCCAACTGGGGTTAAAGGCACGCAGACCAAAATAGGTGTAATCTCCTGTTCTACTGCTGTATAAATGGTTATCTTCACGAATGCCGTGAGTTGAGCTTAACTTGCAAAAATTGCTCCCTGCGAAAAAAAAACGTTCCATTCAAAATATCCGAAGGATTTTTTGCTCTTTGTAAAATTATTTGTATAAGCAAAACGTAAACTAGGTATTTCATGTGATCGGTTACTGTGGGCTATGTTTTTCTATCAGTGCGAAGCATTTCGGCAGTTCTAGATTACTCTAGACCTCTGTACACATACACACATAAGAGACAGTCATGCAGTGCTCGCAAACCTCAGATTCTCGCGAAAATCCATTTCCAATTTTTAGAGAAAGTTAAATATTCGCCTAAAAGACCCATTTCTATAGTATGCCATAGTTTAACAGCTTATTCTGACTCTTTTTGTTTGACGCTGCTGATGATGATATGAGGATAAAGATAAGGGGATCCGAATATACAGACGACTTGTGGCAGGATTGGAAACCGACCAAGATCTGAATGAAATGATACCAGCGTTCGCATAATATGACCTATTTTGTAAGATTCAACATTTTACACACATGGTTTGCAGAATACTTATAGTTATGTAGTTCCCCCATTAACCGACTCTCCCTCCCCCATCCCTTTTATTCTTGCTCCGCCTTTCAAGAAAAATTTGTCGAAACCCAGAATCCAACCATGAAACCCAGTATCCAATCACGGAACACAGTACCCAACCACGAAACACAGTATCCAACCAAGACAGTGTGACTTTAATTGCTCATCAGTTTAATCAAGCAGTCTAGACACATAACTTTCCCTGACACCGATTCTTACCTGCATAATCTGGTCGTCTTGTGCGTCTTCTAATCTCCACGCATGCGCACTTGATATGAAACAGCAGCAAAGAATGATGACGTAGCACACAGCAAGGATCTGGGGTGGAGAGAGAGAGAGAGAGAGAGAACAACAATTAGATCTAGCAACTAACATTAGTGGTCCTAATTATCAAGCACTCTGTACATTCAATGATGTTTCATTGCGTGGAGGCAGTGTGATCGTGTGGTTTGTGAGACGTACTCAGAAGCTGAAGACTGTCAAGTCTAGGGTTTGTGTGTTCGACTCGCGGGCCGGGTGGTTTACTTTCTGGTGTCCCTGGGAAAGACATTTTTAGCGAAGACCTTTTCCCACTCGACTCAGATGTAAATGAATAAATGGCTTTAGAGCTAANGGGGGGGGGGGGAATGGGGCGGTGGCGCTGCACCATGGCGACCAGCGATGAAGATGAATTTTTTATGGATTGCATTAGTGATGTTAGGACTTTACATGTATGAAGTTTCTTGTTCAATGTGTCTGTATTATGAATGAGATATATAACATTGTATGATACTACATGTATAGATAAGCTAACCAATTTCCGTAAGGGATAAACAGAAGTCATATTAAATATTCTTGTTCATTTTTGCAGCTTGAGGACAAAACATATCGGATAGTATATATCATACAATTTGCACAAATCACAGCACATGATGAAGCAGGAGAGAGATACATTAATTTTGGATGGAAGCAGCCAGCAAATCGTCGGTGGAACTCTCTGACGGTGTTCTAAGACAATAGCAAATAATGCAAGAAGTAAACTATGTAATTTACTGTAATCCCCAGCCACTAAGGGAATATCTAGGCTATTGGATGGCTTGCGAGCCAGCTCTGAGTACGGTAGACAGATTAAGCCATGTGAAATCACGATATGCGACAACATGGGGAATTTGCTGAATGAATTTTTAACATCTTACAAAGGGCAATGATATGGTTGCATTATATTCGAAATGTCAGCACGCTCAAAGAGGATTTATTAAGTACATCAGAATTATAACAAGCAGGAAACAAAAATGACAAAGGGAGACAGGATGTATCTTCAGTGATAATAAAGGCTTGTATATACCGGCTACTGCCACGTACCATGATATGATCACATGTCCGTCCACATCTGGTAACGAAGAGATCGGTAAGAATGTCACTGGTAAACTGACCTTCATTTGAGAGGGGTCTTAAGCACAGCGAACTCTAAGATAACTAAAATGCCTACTGAAAATGGCGTGCCCTATATCATAGTACACTACAATAAATGAAATAAAATACTACGATATATTATATCAAAGTCAGATCATGCTATATTGCCTAACCGCCAAGCTCGATAACTGATTTGCTTCCCAAACCAGCGCTTAGCTCCCGCGCCCCCAAACAAAAACAACAAAAACAAAAAAAAACAGCAGAGCCTCACAAACTCCAGGTTCAAGTGACCTCTTCACAAAATCCCGTTTGTGAGGTAAATTTAATATATTATATTATAGAAACAGAGGGCAAAGGAGTGAAGGTCTGCGGCGAGTAAGCGAGAAAATTCAAGTATTGTAAAAACTTTTTTTTCCCCACAGGATAGATGGCTGTTTACGAGGATCTAAGACTCGCGCCCACACATGATAAATTTCTCATGCGTGCATATATATGAGTGTGGAGGTTTTGAGTAATCCCGTGTGACAGATACTGAATCGCTGAACTGGCAGTATTTCTTTGTAATGATAGAAAAATATATTGTAACCGATAACGTCCAAATAATAATCGGTAGCAACTTGAGATAATCGCATTAGTGTTCCACCTCCAGGTTGCCCCACTCTCCCCCTCCTCTCCTCCACTCACAAAATTTTGCGGCATGTGGTTTCTTATTCAAGAGCAACGCACGATATCCGGAAATATTTATATTATATGATCCTCGTAAGGAAAAAAAAAATTCTACATGCATAAGCTTTTCGTACCAAGCTTGTTTCAGAAAGCCGATGACTTGCGACAAAGAACTGACCAGATAATTTTTGACATAATGATAAAGTCGTATCGACAACGCTAGTATCGACGACTTTCTTACAAGAACCAAGTGGGCATATGTGCTCATATTTTACATTTGCAAAGGAAATGCTTCGGAGGTTTCCTCCTATAGACCATAGTCCCTAGGGAAACTTGTTTAACAATGCCATTGCAATTTTAAAACAAATTTCAGACTAATATATGTACATACATACAGAACAATACAGATTATATGTCACGTTAATGGCAGAAAGGGGAAAAAGAGGGGACTTTGAGAGATCTCTTTTTTTGTTGTTGTTGTTTTCTGGAAGCGAGTGGTTTTTGAACATGGCACCCCACTGAACTCAAAATGAACCCGGAAATTCCGGCAGATTTCGGAAGTAATATCTTAGTGCTTGATTTAGAGTTGGGGCCAGGATTAGGGGTATGGATACATCGTCTGGTGACTGCCTGTGATATGAATAGATGATTTAACCCTAAACCACGCTCTACGCGAGAGTGTCCTTTGATATTGCGAATGAAAGACTGTCAAAGAGTCAGGTGTACGAGGTGACAGTGTCAGGCAGTCTAAATATGATTAAAATAATGTTCAAGTATGATTTTAAGGGCGATACCATGGGACTCTTACAAAGGCCTTTACTGGGGATTAGGAGCGAAGATCAAACCCTGAATCTGGTTGCTAATATCATAAACAAATTCGATAAGCTAACACACCCCAAATTTACGTTCGCTGATTGGCAGATAAGCTAACGCCGAATGTTTAGATGCAACCCTTTACTAGTGATGCGATCCCCCATCTCTTCATCACTCACTACGAAACCCAAAAGATGTTACATAAAAATCACAGCGAAATTTAATTTAGAAGAGAATCGGGTCTCACTGGCGCTGCGAGGGTAAACTCAAACAAATCTCAATTATCAGATAGAGACAATCACTGCCAAAAAAAAAAAACCGCGCCTGCAGCTGCGCATTCTTTTGTCTCGTTAAATACAGATTTATAAGATTGAATGGCTTCTATTCAAGGGCTACAGACTCCAGCAATGAGATCACAGACTGGATCACTGTTACATGTGAGTTATTGAGACAATAAGCCTATCATTTTTTTTTCTATTGCGGATCTTGAATGCTGATTGACTATAAATTTGCAGTACGTCCACACTGAGTGAATAAGTGAAAAATAGTTTATCCTCCGTTTTCTCTCTCCTCTGGTTCGTTCGTTTTCACCAGCATTACTTCTCACTCCCTCCTCTTTCTGCCTCCCTACTTCTCATTCTTTCTCTCTCCTCTCTCTCTCTCTCTTTCTCTCTCTCTCTCTCTCTCTCTCTCTCTCTCTCTCTCTCNNTCTCTCTCTCTCTCTCTCTCTCTCTCTCTCTCTCTCTCTCCCTCCCTCCCTCAATCTCTAACTTTTACTCTCTTGCAGCTCTAATTTCTGTTGTCAAATACAGGCTGTGAACTGTTTTATGAATATTTGTGCCGGTGTGATGTTGCTAGGAACACATACTTTTTTTCTTCTTTGACGCAAATATTCCTGAAGAAGGCCAAGAGGCCAAAAACGTGAATAATGGAAAGATCAGACATTTGATACACGTATGTGAAATTTCTTTTGTCGTCTGCAAACATAATAGTATATAATATTATATATGGATTCTGAACTAGTAGGGATGTAGAATGATGTTTAAGGTATTTGGATTTGTAAAATGCATCAATATTTTTTATTCGACAAGTCTATTGCCACCATTGTAGTCTAAGTATTGGTTGGTTTTGTTGTTTTTTTCCCCAGAAATGACGACGCCATGATGCAAAAATAGTCAGATTATTAAAATACCAAGACAGTTCTACTCAGAACACAGTCATTCAACCAGGTGATGTTAAGATATTTAATAGAGCCAGTGTAGTTTGCGTAATTTAAACAACGCTAGTGCAGTTTTTGTTGGTTTTATAGTTGTTCTTATACCCTAAATGCAAACAAGAAGAATGGATGTTTTGAATTTGTGAGAAATATCGCATACCTGTCCTCTTCGACTTTCCACGAAATCACTGGCACTCTCACATATCCACAATGGTATGTATAAGATACTTACGCATAAAACCACTCAATACTTAAAGACAAGTACTCACCGATACGGATACTTAAACAATTACACGGTATCGCTACTCGGAATCGACTGAGTCAGAGTTAAGCACTACAACACCACAAGTTTTAATATTTTTGCGCTGTGTAAGTTTCCCTCGTCAGAAAATGTCAACCCTCGCGATTACTCCTGAAATTCCATATACAGGTTTTGAAATTTCTTTATTTCAGTGTAACGACATAATATGTCCCTTCCTCATGTTCTCTCCCACTCCCTCCATGGCGGAATAAAAATCTGCAGTGACACTAAAACTTATACTGGCCTCGGAGTTATATGATGTAAACCCAGCGACTAGCTTGTAGTCTGCACGCACGGTCGCCATTATGCGCTAGAGAAAAACAAATTCAAGAATTGGTTCGCATGGAGACATATAAATATTGGAGTGACGCCACTTTTAGGATTAATTCTTCTGTAGATTGATCAGACTAAAATCAGACATTGCGAATGAATGAGATTCATACAGCTCTTCCCCGTGGTCACAAGACAGGGGAATTACGTTTACATAATTAATATACGATTTTGCACTCTGGTGTGCAAACTTCCAAGTCAAATCCACCGACAGAGATGCAGCAGAATTGCACACCAAAAGATGTTCCATCCTGACAATTCCAAAAAATTGGGATTAGGGAAATTCCAGCAAAATTAAGTTAAGCTAATTTCTAAAATAAATTGATTTTCCACAGCAACCAACTTCTGTTTATATTTTAAGAATAAAGTAACCCCTAAAAAACAATCAGAATGTATTGCTGTAAAGTTAGAGTTTTTCAGAACTTTGCCTAACTGACATGTCATTTAACTGCACTTGCTAAATTTTAGATCTCTTTACCTTCAACATGCCCTGGTTTACAATTCTAGAGCAGCCTGCTGTAGATCTGACATGGACGATCGCACGCCAAAGTGTTAAATGATGCATTTGTTAAGTTGATGTATTTCCTCGTCACATGATCTATTATTCTCGAACCCGCGAGAGCTGCATTGACCTTATAACGTCTGTCTCTTCAAAGGAAGTGTAATGCTAGATAACGTTCAGATTTCACACAGCAAAAACTCAAACGTAATTCACTTACCCGAAATAACTTCTTGCTATTGCCTATTTTGGCCCAGATCGTATTTAACAATTCAGAAGAGGTCTGAAAGTTCATCTGCTAACTTCCTGTTTGATGCCTCTTGTTGTACAATGGTTTTCAAAATAGGTATCTAAAAATGGCCTGTTATGAACCTCGACAACAACACCACGAGCGGCGATTACAGAGATCAGAATCACCTTTTGTGAATGGGAGGCTTGGAGGTTTCGTCTGCTGCCATTTCCTGTTTGCTACTTTTCATGTTTCTTCTCATTCGGATGATTTGTGTGTGTTTGTATGCGTGTGTATGTGTGTGTTTCTTGAAATATAGCAAACACAAGAAGAAGAGGATCACCATGATCCTCAGTGGTGTGTGAGCATACTTAAGTCAGGTTTAGGACTCTTTCTTTTCTCTAAAACGGAAGTTCATCGACACAATGAGAGCGGATTCTTTCAAAATTCAAGTCCTCACTGAGCACCAAGTAAATTGCAATGTATTTGTTGAAGTGGGTAGGCTTGTCATTCCTGGTGAATAGGGAAAAGCTAAATATAGTTTCCAAAATGTAGGGACTTCCGGATCTTGAATCCAATGTAGAGTGACAGGCCTGTAATCTATAACTGATAATTTTATCATCAACGGAGTCCTTTAAGAGAGAATATATGTCTTCACCTGGGTACTGGCTTAAACAACCAAAAATACAACAACGCCACAATAGAGATTAAGATACGAAAAAAATCTCGTGTATGCATGTCGCACTAGGGATGATAATATGGTGGTTTACACCATGATTAAAATATAATCCCTTTCTACCCTCCTCTCTCTCTCTTTAGTTCTCTCCCTCCCTCTCACTTCTATCTCTCTCTTTCTCGTCCTCTTTTTCTTTCTCTCTCTCTCTCTCTCTCTTTTTCCCTTTCTCTTTCACAAATCAGCTCTCAGTCACCCTCACCTTTCTCCTCTCAGTTCCTATCCTACTCCTCTTCTCCACTGCAGCTTACTGTAAACCAGTTGTGGCAAATTTAGCCGAAACCCTTTATGCACAACTTTAAAAAGTCCACAGAATACAGAAGCACCGATAACCATTTCTCAGATGTCACGAAACTCCATCGTCAGCAGGAAACTTGTACTGTCAAAACGTAGCGATTAGCACGTAGCAGCATGAAATCAGCAAACGCGGGTCTCATAGACATGCCAGACTAAACTTAAATTACGATTCACATGAGGACATAGGGGATCTCTGTCGGTAATGTCACTCATAGAGATCAGTGCTTTTGTAAATTTTTCTTTATTTTGCGGTGTTCATGAATTATAGTACATTTTTATTATCCATTTGTTTCAGCACTACTTTATTCTCAACAAAGTGTTCGTGTGTATATGTTTTGTTATATATTAATGTCATTACTGTTTGATGCTGAATAAAAATAATCTTCCAGAATATGGACCAATAAAGTTATTTTATCTTATCTTATCTTATCTTATCTTATCTTATCTTATCTTATCTTATCTTCGGATTTTTTTTTTTTAATTTAACATGAATACAGCAAAGTCAGACTCCCACTGTTTTTTTTATTTTGAACAGCGATTCCATTCCTGAGCTTATTAGGAATTGTAAAACACAAGAGATGTCTGGCTTTGACTACAAAGACACTTCCCAAACTGGTAATTCTCTCTGCGGTTCTGAAATATTTGAGTGTTGGCTTCGAGAGCCCAGTACAATTCCATCTAGACTCGCCGCGACAGGACAGGCAATCAAGGTTTGCTGCACTTCAAACCGATGAGCGAGGCGAGAAGATATAATGGCAATCAGATTATAGGCTGCGGAAAGAGAATCAACTGGTTGCAAATGAACAAAAAGAGAAAAAAGGTTTGAGAGCCGCATGTCTGTTACAAAAGCTGCATCACTTCAGTCAATGTCGTATGACTTAATGATATAATCCTGCGACTCTTCTAAGATGTACTTGGTTTTGAGCTAGGGGTAGGGTTAGGGAAGGAAAAGCACTCTAGGGAGAGTCATTGAACGATATCTGGAACCCTTCTCTCTTCCCTAACTTCGCTGCTCTTAACAACACGTTTGATGAATCTAATGGTATGAACTCATACTATATCTATAGAATATGGGCGGACAGTACAATATACAGTGGGACAGCACATTTAAGGCAGTATGGCTACTAAATTCACACCATTAACTATTCACAATGTACATGTACAGTTCATACATTAACGTATAATATAGATCGCTTATTTACACTAATAACAATTCAATTCTCAAACTTGTTTTCTTTTTTTCATTTTCCCCACTAATTACTTAATAGCTCTATATGCTACTGAAATGTTTGTAACACAATTTCAATGTAGTCTAGGCCTATTTTGGTAATCTAGCTAAAAAATTCGCTTTCTTACTTTTAAACAGTTCGTCAGCGTTAAACATGTTGAATCGGACGTAACATCTTTCAGTTATTGATTGTTCACTATGGAATAAAACATTAAATTCAGTCTCTCAGTAAACTTACGCTATTCCAGTGTGCCGTTTCTACGTTCTAAGATTAAAGTTGGTAGGTGAATGGATAAACGAATGCGCATATGTGTGAGTGAATGAGCCACTGAATAAACAGATGAGCGAATAAGTTATTCAAAATGTCACAACTATGAAGTCTGAAATATCAGAAGTATGACATATTAAAAGCAAGAATAAAAACTGAATGGCATTTAACATTCAGTAAGTCCTTCCTCATGATCTTGAACTTTACGTGCTCCACCACACTCCTCCCCCGCCCCCCCCCCCCCCNGCCCCTCCCGCCCCTTCCTTCCCTAATTTCGTTGTGATGCTCAGGAGTTTCATTTCCCATATCAGTTTCACCCATTAATTCAATCAAAGCCCCTCACAACTGGGACTTACAGACTGCATCTTTCCCTAGAATTGTAGTTCGCGGACTGCTGATGTACGATGGATGCCGCTCAACTCGGCCCATTGGCACCAAGTAGCCTACATACTACATGACATACTCAGTACACTGTCGTAATACAATTTAATTTTCAGTTCGGTACACTTCACTATTTTTTAAGTGTGAACAGTCTCCTCCATAGCAGACAAACACTTTTTAATACTAAAATAAAAAAAAAAATCATCTGAAGTAGGTTTGAGGAGTCCAGATGACTGATCATAATAGCCTTCATTAATTTCCTATATTATATTCGGACATTGCTATCATCTTAAACTGACCTAAATTCGAAACGACCGACAAACTTGCGACCTACATGGCCTTTATCAAGACATCAAATGTGACAGTCTCATCGTTTTAACAGACTTATATGCGGATGACATCATTGTTAATCCTAGCAAACTTCCAGGCCTTACTACTTCATTTAAGTGGTTGCTCTGACTTCCTGTCTAGACAAAATGGCGGAATAGCCACGTGCTCCCTACTGCGACCGTATGATCGGCGTTTTCTAAGTACGTGTATGTTTCCTCTTTTCTCTCTTCTCGTTAATGCACAGTTTTTTTAGACTGAGCTGAACATATCGCCTCAATACCAACAAAAATAGCATAAGAATGATAGCATGGTTACTGCTTTACCTGTCTCCCATGTCAACACTAGTTCGATAGGTCACTTCTCAGCCTTAACTCATTTTTCTAAATTTTCGATGACTCTTAAGTCTTTTTAATAAGCTTGCGAATAGCACCATTGTTATATAGGGTTAACTAAACTCCACATCGTTCCAATTCACCTTCCGAAAAGCTAAAAAACAGAACTTTCCACGTGTTAAACTAGGCCAGTTTTCCATAATCAGTTATCCAGTTATCCACTTTTTCAAGCCTTACCCTTAAGCAAAACAAAATTCTATGCTCTGACTGGCTGATTCCGAAAGGTGAATTTATTAAGCTGTCTTTCTGACTTCCTGTCAAGACAAAATGGCGGAATAGCTACGTGTCCCCCCGAGTGACCGTACTATCGCAGTGTTTCAAGCATGTTTCCTCTTTCCGCTCTTCTCGTTAAAGCCCAGCACTTCAGAATGAGCTGAAATTGTCGCCTCAAGAACAGTCTTCTCCACAATTTGACAGATGAGGAAAAAAAAAGATCCAGAATAATGTCCTTAATCAGGGCAAAGAGAGAAACTGTTTCAAGAGTAAAACTATCGTTGAAGGTTCCACCTACGCACAAATGTTTTGGACACTTGTAATCCCAGATCTTTCCTTCCCCTTTTCT
>JAWQUT010000036.1:1504904-1519099 GCA_033807755.1 Ellobium chinense | reverse complement strand
TCCCCCCTCCCATATTTTGTACCTTCCCCCCACCTCACCCAAATAAAGCCAACGCAAACATCTTCTGACTTTTATAGAGGCACCCTTAGACTGGGAGCTCTGTGTCTATCATTTTGGCTATGGTCGAAAAGTTAGAACACTTCTTAGACCAGGTGCATTTTTTAGAACATCATGTTAGGTAAATATTCAAAGCTGTCGGCTATCGGGACATGATTCAAGGTATGGCGAAATTTCGAGTTCCAAGAGCGAACCGGACAAGCTGTCGAGAGGCTTTTTTTTTTCCTGTAACCTTTTCAGTTGTGATATATAGCTCGTTTACCATGAAAGTATAACTGAAAAAGACTTCTCTTTTCAAAATGCAATGACCTAACCAAAAGAATTTTTGCATGAGACTTTTGGACAACTGGACGTAACTGTTTTGTTTTTTTTCAACCACATGGTTTCAGCAATAAAGATTTTTTCCTATACCCTCTTATATTAATTATATCAAAGATTGTAAGACCGCCATGATCCGAAAAGTGATAGATTTACTGTTGCATGCACGATATGCGCATGACGTCATTACTTTTTGTGGTGTTTGCAACCAAATAATCATAACTATGAGGGGTGATACAAACATAACTCAGTACTTCCGTTTTCAAACTGCCTTATGACGTCTCTTGATACGTAGTCTAGATTTATTTCAAACGAATGTGACCTTCGCAACACATCAGTGTTTCATTGTAATAACGCACTGTCAATTCTACTCAGACAAAACAAGCCACGGAAAGATCACTTTCTCGATGAGAGGAATGTTTGCCGCCATCTTCACGCTTACTTTGAAAAGGAAAGTCAAAGACAAAGGCATTTCTTTTCCAATTCAGCAAAGCGAGTTGCCCAAGCTTTAGAAAATTTGGGGATGTCGGAAAAAACTGTTCATAACTATCTTTCAAACTGCCAAAACCGAAAAACACAAGAATGCAGGTCACTCGATCTTCGAAAAGGATGACAGAAATTAGATACATTTAATGTGGAAGTAATTCAAAGGGAAGTTATGAAGATGTTTGAAGGAAATGAGCTTATTACACTGAGAAAACTGAAACATAGATTAGAAACTAACTGCGTTATTTACATTTCCAAAACTTGTTTGAAAGTCAATGAGACAGCTGGGCTTCTCATTCAAGACTGGTGGAAATAGCCGCAATTTATTGCGCGAGCGCAAAAACCTTTCGCTCAAAACAATCCAGTATCTCAGAGAAATCCGGAATTGGAGGGCGCTAGGATTTCATATTATTTACATCGCGAACGAGCTATAATCATGGCACCTACATATTTGAAATGTGCCACATTTCCGCACTGCGGAGGGCCCCGGGGATCAGATGGACCCCAAAGAAAGGATGACAAAACCGAAATAAAGTGAAATAAAAACAGACCAGGGGCGGGGGAGGGGTGCAAGAGATGATTTTGCGATAGGAGCCCGGACGAAGTCGTTACATGTGTGTGTATGTTTGTGCCTGTCTGCTAAATTTCAACTGCATAAGATTCGAATTACTGAAGCATTCAAAGTTTGAAGTTATATGATCTAAACTTGTTTTTACTGGGTCACCCGATTAGCTTAATGCGACTCCTCGCTCTCGCTTTCTCTCTCTCTTTCTCTCTCTCTGTCTCTCTCTCTCTCTCTCTCTCTCTCTCTCTCTCTCTCTCTCTCTCTCTCTCTCTCTCTCTCTCTCTGTGTTTATCCTCTTCAAGCACAAAAGACCTACGCTGGATACACGAAGAAGCGAATAGAAAGAGTGAAAAATAAAGAGACAGGATGAAAAAGGAAAAAAAAAGCCAAAAAAAAAGGAAGAACGATAACTAAAAATAAAGAAACAAAAAGGACCGAAAGGACTAAAGGATACAAGGATGGAAAGAACAATGAAAGAAAGAAGCGCTATTTTGTTCGGCGTGCTGTTTACAGTTCCATGGAAATTGCTGGGACTTCGTCCACTAATTAGCTCGCAGCACTGCGTTTAGTGTACAAAATACTAAAACAAAGTCGCAAGGCCGGTGTGGAACTGTTGCTTGCGTGACCATAATCACACTAAATAACCCCAGTCTTTGATAGACGTTCCCATTGTGCCTAAGGCGCGGAAATCTTGTATTGTTGGTTTTCACTAAGTGAAGAAGGGGGAGAAGGAAAACAGAAACAGATAGCGAGAGAGAGAGAAAGAGCGAGAGAGAGAGAGAGAGAGAGAGAGAGAGAGAGAGAGAGAGATTAGAACTGATGTCATGAAGTACAGATGTGATGTTAGCAATTAACTGACACAAGAGCCTTTTCTTCTTACTGCAGAGAAACTATAGAGCAGATCATGTTTTAAACCAATGTCATGTGCGTCAATGAATTCTTATTTTAAAAGAAAGCAAATAAAAAAAATAAAATGGAATTCTTTACAGAAACTTAAAGGCAATACTTTGCCTCTTATTTAATCACAGAGATGAAAGTTACAGGACTGAGTTTTCAAAAAAGTTACAGGACTGAGTTCTTTATTGAAACTCATAGGCAATAGTCTGTCTCTTATTTACTTACAAATAAAAGTTATATATTTGGTTCTTATTCTTCTTAGGCTAGTACCGCACCAAAACAGTCGCCCGACAGTTTTGTTTTAATTGTGTCGTTGAGTTCGGTTTCCACGCGCCCTACGGCACCAAGACAAAACTGTCTCCCGCTGTTCATCTCATGCACCTCTGGTGTAGTAGTCTAGGTCTGTGTAAAGCATGGATGTGACAGAAGTTGCTGGTGTTTGTGCTCTGATATTTTCCGTTAGCAAAAGGAAACGTAAAAAACGATTTTGGGTTCATCCCATTACCAGTCAGCGATTGCTCAAAGGGCAATTTTACAGCCTATACCAGGATCTGAGATATCACCCCCCAAATTTTTTTTTAGATAATAATTATAGAATGAGCAAGGAAAGTTTTGATGATCTTCAGCGGCTTGTCGGGCCTTCAATTACTTTCCAGGATACAAATTTCAGAAAGAGTGTACCACCTCAGGAGCGATTGTCTGTAGAACAAGGGGGTCAATTGAGGTCAACACGACAGTTCCGTCTTGGTACTGTAGGTTTCTCACTTTTCCCAGGGGCACAAACCAGTCTTGAGATAGCTTGATCGGGCTCAGTTTGTGCCCCGGCACAACTTTCCACGACTAAATAGTTGTGGTGTGGTAGGCTCCTCTTATTTTCATTGTCCACAACTCACCTTGCAACAGAGACAAAATTGTCTGGCGACTGTTTTGTTTTAGTGCGGTACAATCTTTAGACGTACTTGGACTGTACATCGCAGCTGAACATTGCATGGCATTGCATGGAGACTAATCGACCGCTCTTAATAGTCAACTCCAATGAAGCTCATTTCCAGTTTAAGCAAAATAATAGTTTGAGTGAGTCTTCAAATCTCGCTTCCAAAGTAAAAGATGCATCGGCCAATAAAATCCAAAGCAACAGATCATATCAACCATCCTATTCCTCATACTCCAGTCATATTGAAAAGTGGATACTGGAAGTAAGGTCTGCTTGAGTTGTGTCTTGGGATGCCCAGACGACCATACATGTTACACGAAGTGAAAAACTAAAGATGTAAAAAGGTAAAAGATACATCGGCCAATAAAAACCAGTGCAACATATTATAAAAAACAATCATATTCCTCCAATCAATATGGAAAAGTGGAAAGCCGAAGTAATGCCTGCCAGAGTTGTGTCTTGAGATGCCCGGATAACTGTGCATGTATAATAACTGAGAATGGTCCATGCTGTTGATTGTGTGCCCCTGTCTGTCAGTTGCTGTGTTTATCGAGACAGAGAATGAATGAGTCTTTTTGCAAAGGACCTGGGACCATCAGAGTAGGGTTATGGCATTCTATTAATTTCTAATGATTAGCTTCATCAATATAATTATGCCAGGCGTTTCATGAATGAACTGCAGTTTTACTATTTTTTATCTTACTAGTGTCAATTTTTAATTGAGAAGGAGAAAGGGGAAGGGATTGAAACTGAAAGGTGATCTTCATCATTATTATTATCCCGGATGTTACATGAGTAAATTGCAGTATTACTATCTTTTGTTCTTACGAGTGTCAATTTTTAACTTGGAGGGGGAAGGACAAGCAGTTGAGAGGAGAGTAGGAACGACTGGTTCTTTTGCCCTATCCGTGTCCTTCAGTCTACCTATTATTCCAAGCACNCCCCCCCAAAAAAAAAAAAACCAAGTCCCCACCACCGCTTAGCACTTATCTCTCCAATCCATGTTGTCCATCCCCCCTTCCCTCCCCTCATTTCTTTCCAAAAGAATTATGTTAAGTCCGCTCTTCAAAATACGGATGTTCCATGTTCTATTGAAACTCGACACGTTAAGTCACAAGAGACATAAAATTGCGGAGGCCCAGAATGATTTCCAGGGACTGAAGAAATGATTGGAGTGATGTGAAGTAGTGGAGTAATAATTATCAAGATGAAATCACAAGTATTGGGGAATTGTCTCATATATCTTATTTCAGAATTTGCTCCTTAACGATGGGATCTCTCACTATTGTAAGAAATACAGCAATGCATCAGTGCTGAATACACCCTGACAGGCTTTCAACATGGAGCTTTAATGTAATTTTCAAGGTGGCAAGATAATCTGTCGTTAATGAGTAAGGTCTCAAATTGCGCTTCATATATTCGGCTCCCGGAGTCTTCTCTGACAAGTAAATGATTAAACGATTACAAAACACGGGTTCTTCAAAAGTAATCGCGGATCCGATAGCTAATAGGTATTTCGGGTCCCGATTACTTTTTGCCCGGGCCAATCATCCGCCGCCCGGATGATAGTATTATTTCCGGGCGGCGATAAAATTATGAGATCACAGCACCTAGAAAGGAGTAATGTATGCTCCATGCTCAGAGACTGGAATATACAAAAACTAGACTTGGAAATCGCTGAGGCCGAAACAAAGCAGTCTTAGAAAATGGGTGAAGTGCAATCTAAGCTGAAGTGTCATGCAACATGCGCTCAGCCAAACCAAAAAAAGGCAGGTTAGGGGAGGGAGGAGGAGGTAGTAAGAAAAGGTGTTTGATCGACTCCGCTTAATCACAACAACTGGGAAGTATGGAAATTATTGTTACGGTATTAAGAGAAATTGCATTATTAATCAGCTCCGCTAAATCGCACTCCTCGGGAACATGGAGAAGGTTACGATAAAAATGAAGTTACCATCATCTGATGATCCGCTGTCCGCTGATTTATATATTTATCATATAAACAGGACCTATTTCCGGTGACATAAAAGTGTGAAATAATTTTTTGGTATGTAACACGTTACATAAATTTGTGCTTTCGAATACTTTGATTAGAAACTTTGGAAACCCCTAGGAGTATAAATATGTGACGTCATTTCTTTTGTGGCATTATGAATATGTGACGTCATTTCTTTTATAACTATTTTCATTGCCGTGGGGTTTTTCTGTCTACATTTCATTTTAAACAAATATTTCAGTCTGTCTTTCTTATCGCGTGTCATCGTTATCCTAACTTTCGGTTTCATTTTAGTTAAACATTTGAATTAAAATACTTGAAATGTCACAGTGTCTCTGCGGTCTAAAGTTTCATTGATGATTGTCAGTTGTTCATTCAGTTCAGTTGTAATTGATGTGTCTCTAACATGGTGAGGGCCACTTCTGAGTCCTTCTCACGATTAAAAGTTCANGGAACATGGAGAAGGTTACGATAAAAATGAAGTTACCATCATCTGATGATCCGCTGTCCGCTGATTTATATATTTATCATATAAACAGGACCTATTTCCGGTGACATAAAAGTGTGAAATAATTTTTTGGTATGTAACACGTTACATAAATTTGTGCTTTCGAATACTTTGATTAGAAACTTTGGAAACCCCTAGGCGTATAAATATGTGACGTCATTTCTTTTGTGGCGTTATGAATATGTGACGTCATTTCTTTTATTACTATTTTCATTGCCGTGGGGTTTTTCTGTCTACATTTCATTTAAAAAAAATATTTCAGTCTGTCTTTCTTATCGCGTGTCATCGTTCTCCTCACTTTCGGTTTCATTTTAGTTAAATATTTGAATTAAAATACTTGAAATGTCAGTGTCTCTGCGGTCTAAAGTTTCATTGATGATTGTCAGCTGTTCATTCAGTTCAGTTGTAATTGACGTGTCTCTAACATGGTGAGGGCCACTTCTGAGTCCTTCTCACGATTAAAAGTTCATTTTTTTATTAGTCAGAGTTTTTATGATAAAAAGAATCTGAAACTAGTGTTTGTTTGATATCAGATTTATGAAATTCGTTATACATTTATCGTATTCGCGAGCCTATAATATTATATTATATTATATTATATTATATTATATTATATTATATTATATTATATTTTTTATATATTTTGTCTGGACTGCAAATAAGCGGAATCGATTTAGTGTAGAAATGAAACCATTCTGTTCTTTAAAAATTCTTGAGATTAAAGACAAGACGCCCTTATAGAATGTCAACCGTATCAGTCTCCTCAGGTCTATTGTCTCCATGCCATCCGTGAGGGATCCAGACGTGAAAATGGCGTGAAGTGACCGCAAGCCCCAGAATGTTAAGAAGGAAGACGGGACGACAAACAGAAGAAAAAAAAGGAAAGGAGAAAAGGAAAAGCTGTGCTTTGATTTCCCCGCCTCATCTCATTTCTTGAATCATGTCCGAACCTGATATTGCCTTCAGCTCATCTTTTCTTTGCTCTAAGACCTAATACCCCGCCATCTTGTTTTCCCAGCTTTTCCATCTATAATTTAGATAGAGCAGGTCCCCGTTTCCGCCATAAGACGGAAGATTTCATTCTATTTTACGACATCGGCGGGCTGTTTAACTCGTTCCCTGTTCTCCTATTTTCTTCTTAGCCCCGGAAGCTCCTAGTCTGGAGCAGGGTTGCCTCTCTTGGTGATTTTTCACAAAATCTGGTGACACTGACCTTGGTCAGGTGATTTGGTGGTGAAAATGAAAAATGTAACAACCTAAAAAAAAGGGGAATGGTCGAGGAAGAGGGGAGGCCGAGGATAAGGAAAAAAAAAAAGTCTTTCTATCCCGGCATTAGAAATTGTAATGATAACTATAAAAAGAATGAATTCTAGAAAGAAAGAATATAAAAATAGAACAGAGATTGGCCTAGGGCATACTGTGAAGCCTTTTATCAGCTAGTAACTAGCCAACTTGGTAATAGCTGGTCGCTTGGTTATTGGCGCACTAGAAAAAGAGGCTATTTTTAGATCCAAGGAAGAGAGGTTATGTGGAGAAAACACGTTACATAAATAAAAAGTCCCACAGGCAAAAAAGGGAGCATAGTATCTCGATCTACAAGCCTGTCAGAAACACACAAGGTATGTTAATTTGTCTTGTTAAACTTCACCCTGCTTTCTCGGGGGAAAAGGGCTTTTCTTTGTAAATGTTCAACAATTTTGGTAAACGAAATAAAGCAATCTAACTTTCGTTTAAAAAATGATATATTAGCTTCAGAGTTCAGTTTCTGTCTGAAGCTCAGTGAAAACACATCTGACGAAAGTGACTGCCATTTGGTAAAAGTTTGGTACCTAATCTGGTGAAAAGGCAAGATCCCAAGTGACAATCCTGGTCTGGGGAAAGCCGAAGCCTCGAAGACCAAGACCTGCCCTTAGAGAGAAGACTTACAAAAGAAGTGTCAGATAAGACTGCCAATTATTGGGTAGATTTGAGGTAGAATAAGACCTAAGAGATTGAAGAGGAGTGTGGTTAGATGGGTCGGGGTAGGGGAGGGGAGCGGGAGGAAGGACAGGGATGGGATGAAGGGGTATCGGAGTCGGGTGGGATCCAAGGAAAGGACTTTTGATCTAGCTATATTATGATCTTGAGCGGTTGCCGTATTAGACATTGGTTGTGAATGGCTCCACGCCTTGTGAGAGCAATTTAGACAGCGCGGACGTTGTGGATTGTCTATATTATTATGGTTTGACAGTGTTTAGAGAATGTTGAATGTAATATATGGAGGGAGAGGCGGTGCCGTTCCATCATAGACCGATTTGAGTTAGTCAATTTCAACAAAGCTCACTTCCAATTTAGGCAAAAAGTAGTGTGCATGCGTCATCAGACGTCATCAGATCACGCTTGTGAGAGTAAAAGATGCATCAGTCAATAAATCCATTATGAGACCATATCAGCCAGTCATATTCCTCTGACAATGGAAAAGTAAAAAATGGAAGCAATAATTGTTGGGGGTGACTTGACATGCCTGAGTGGCCATGCAGAGAGGGCTACTGGTTCCAAATGATGCATGGAGGGAGGAAGACGGGAAGATTAAGGGGACCTAGAAATGATGGGAGAGATAACAGAACTGAGGAAGCCACGAATGAATGGATGGAATTACAATGACAGTTTCTATAGTCTTGAAAAAGCAACCTTAAAAACCAAATTCTTGTAAACCTCAGGAAAAAAAAAAGCATGGCTTAATCCGAAGCACTTTCCCCCGCACAAAACAGATGTATGTGTCGTTTGTACATTAACGGCTCCTATAAAGCCTCGACAATAGGAGGCGTATATCAGAGAAAATATAAGTGAATTAATTATGTTTTGGATTTATATTGTTTCGGGGTTGAAGTTCATATCTAGGATGTCTGTAAATTCACGGTACATTCCTACAAGGATAGTGGCGCAACGTAGGTTAAAGATCTTAAAAGGACAGGGCTTGTTATTGTCTTCACAGCATAGTAAGTCCACATTATTTCTTTCATAAACTTTGGCCGTGTATAGTTTTCCTTTCAGTTTCCGAGAAAACACCGTAGCAATGTCGGGATTATCACCCCGCACGCGGCACCATTACTGTAAGCGTGACGCCAAAAAGCGAGTTGGGTTGGCAGACGTTTGGTCCAGACGGTTTGTCAATGCGTTTGCACTAATCATCTACTAGACGCTATATTTATGATGTCAGCAGAGCAGGTAATGGTGGCGTGCAGAGGATGAAAATCCCGACATTCCAGTAATGTTTTCTCAGAAAATGTCAGTTAAAAAGAAATTGTACGCAGTGTACAGTTTCAGACAAAACACAAATGTGGATTTAATAGGTTGTGGAACAAATGTCCACCCTGTCCCTTTAAGTTGATTCAGGTCAAGGTTATCTTGTGAGTGGCTTGAGAAGACCTTACAGTCACATTGTCTTCAGAGCATCTATCTGTTAAAAAAATGATACCGGGTTTATAGCTTTAGGTAGTTAACGCTATTGTCAGAATGATAATGGTCAGTGTCTGTTCAATGACAGCACGTCTATAGGCTGCCAGGGAGTTGATGAATATTTTATGAAGCGATAATACAGGAAAATAGCATGAGGAGGCATTTATCCCAAATACAAGACCTATAAACCTCACATTCAAAACAATAATTATTATGATTATTATGTTATGACTGTTGATACGTTTATTGTACCCATTCTATTCTGCACGGACTTTGCAAAAGTGTGTGTGGGTGTGTGGGTGTGTGGGTGTGGGGGATGGGGGGAGAAGGGAGGGAGATGAGCAGCAAAAATCCGTCTGTGAAATCCATTAGCAAGTAGAGACTGTTTTTTTTTTCTAAGGGCAGAGTACTATTATGATCAGTCGAGCGTTGTATAAGTACATTTAACATAGAATAAACCCTGTATAAAATAAACTTTTCCAAACACTAGCTGAAAAATGTAGATTGCCCCAGAAAGTTTACATTTTATATACGTCCTCCTTTCTCCAAGCGGTGTCATGTTTCCGTCTGCGTCTTAGGTGATTATCAGAGCAAAATAAAGTCATTTGCAGACATCAGTTAAAATTTAGTCGTGGGTTGCCTAAAACAAAAAAATGCATAACTTGTTTACGCAATCTTCTTTCTCCAACCAGTGCTAGGTTTCATCTGTATCTGTGTGATTCACAGTGCAATGTCAAATCATTTGCAATTTATCAGTTAAAATATATTCGATCCAGCAGTTTGCCACACAAAAGTCTACAAATTGTTTATGTATTCCTCCTTCTTCAACCAGTCTTTTCTTCATCTGTATCGAGGTGACTCGCAGTGCACTCTTTATTTATATCTGGCTTTATGTAACTAGAAAACTATTAAATCTCTTCATGCTTAACTAATTTTCCTCACTACGTAAGGAAATCCTACAGTAGTAGTCGGCAGCACATAATGTCAGTAATGCACGTAACGAAAGCTTACTAAACTCCAGCTTGATGTTGTCCCATTTTGAAGCCTGACTGGAGGAAGAAATTAAAATTTGGCAAATATGTAGTAAGTTTAGGGGCAAGCTAAAAGGGACGTTAGCCATGGATAGATGAAGTAAGGTATGCTCCTCCTTCAACAGTTTTTCAATTGCGCAAAGTGAATAGCATCTTCCATTCCTAGAAATCAAAGGGGATGAGGTTGGAAGTGAAAAGAGAGAAAGGAAGTGAGCGAGCGAGCGAGCGAGAGAGAGAGAGAGAGAGAGAGAGAGAGAGAAAGAAAGGGGAGGGACTAGAGTTGGACAATATCATAAGTCTTGACAGTGGACCCCATATACATAATATGCACGCGGCAAGCTGTCCCAGACGTCAGTGTGTCTGCTTCTCGGCTTTGATTACAGAATCTACCGAACTTCCCAGGTTCAATCCCTGACCCTAATCATCAGCATAGTCCGTTGCCTTGAAAGAGTCCCATGGTATTGCCCTTAAATCATGCTTAAAACTAAATCTGAACTTCAAGCAAACTTAGGTTGCCTGACACTGACACCGCGTACAACTGACTGTTTGACGTCCTCTATTTGCAATATTTTGTTATACCCCTGCCTACAACATGGTTTAGGGCTAGGGACATGATTAAAACAAATTGGACAGCACATATGACAGGATTTCTAGACAATAATAATGTCCAGGGACTGCCCCATGTTTGCCTTTTCGTCTTGTCGTCTTCCTAACCCTGCAGTGTCCTATTTATATTGCCTACAAAATTTGCTGGAGTTCCGGGGTCATGAACAGTGCAGTTTAGTACGAGTGAAAAAACGCAGCCTTCTATTCCATCTTTTTTCACGCAAGAGAAACTCTATAAGCTAGTCTAAGTCTAGTACCACAATTGATGTTACACAATGACAAGAAAATATGAGGAGTTGTGGCAGTATGACATTGTACTAAAAAACAAATATAGATGAGCGAGTCAGCTTACGGAGAAATTCCAATTGCATAGTGAAGACATAACAATTCTGATAACAAAATTACCTGTTTGTATCCGTTTTGTTTCATTCTGGTCATGTAATTTCACATTCGAGCTGAAATGGAAAGAAAAAAATAAAAATGATTTAAAATGCTCTGTACATGGTAAAAATAATAAGTCAGACAGAGAATTTATTAGGAGATACTTGTATCAAAGATTTAAAAATTAAAAAAAAACACAAAACATGCCCTCAGTGTCCAGAAAATGTCAATTCATCAAAATGCAAGCTATCAGCGTCCTACTTTATCTCCATTTTTTTTCGTGTTTGGACTACTCACATTCTTTTAGTTTTCACATCTGAAGGTTCACAACGTTGCAATGCATGTTGAAATTTCCATTATAATCTTTTGAATAATATCAGTACTGTATTCTGGAAGAAAGCAGAGCCCAAGAGTTCACGTTCTTGACTAGCTGCCGCAAACTATTCTTGCAACTTTGCGGACACCAGCCTGGCACGTGAAGATTTTGTTATGTATAGTAATTAGATATTTTGAGATCGTTTTCGCTGCGTGATCAAGGGATTATGGTGGCTTACGCGTTGGTTTGTTTACATGTTCCACGCGCCGGGCTGTTCTTGATGAATGGCGAGTAGTAGCATGTAAACAAATAAACACCTGAGCGACAATCCCTTGGTCACATAAAGGAATTAAAAATACCAAACTGAATGTAAACGTGTTTGGCGCATCAACATTTATTAGACTAACTCAACGTAAAGACGTCAATCACTTTATTCGACATATTTCATGAATTTAGGGAATAAGGAAGGAATATAGATAAAACGGCGGCAAGATGAAAGAATGGTCTAACAAGCGATTGGTCAGACAAGCAAAGACGCCAGTGCCGAAATGACACTAGTCTCTCATATTGTATCGATAAAAGCTGTATTGTGATTTGCTCTCAGGAAATGTTTGACGTCGTTGGCAACATAAAAGACGAATATTACAATACTGTCAGACAGCAAATACATTTCTTCTGGATTTTATTGTGTCTTAGGCTAAACAAAGATGGCTGCCATTTGGCGGACTGGCAACATTTACAAAACGACGTCAGTCCGCCTGTCTTTTTGTTAGAGTGGGTGTGTAAGAAAATTCTTGTGCGAAGACCCAGATATCACCCTAGTTTGGGAATGTGGATAATTTCATTTCTATGAGCCGGCGCCTCTGATCGGGACTTGGGAATACAGTCTCTGTTTACAATGCTTAATATCAGAGGCTGGAACCCATGCTCCCCCGTGGTATGTTTTGTGTGTTTGCGTGTACCGTTGATTGAGTAACTCAGACGCCTGAACACTTCCAACGTCCACGCCCTGTCACTCTGTCTCTCGATTGTTCTATTTTTCGTGTTGATTATCTTTAATAAATTCCTTGTATATCTTTCGAAATGTTTCGTGTAAAACCTGGGCAGAATCATACTTTCAATGAAAACAATCCTATTTCAAGCTATGCCACTCCTAGAAATAACAACGCAACTGCCCTCACTCTCTGAGCCCCAGCTTGATTTCATTCCCTGAATCTCGTCCATAAAGCCAGGAGAATGATGAAATAAAGACAAGGCTTGTGTGGTCAATTCTCCAGTTCCAGATTAACGTATTAAAGACGTGATTCTATTTTACGACATCCATGCTTTGCTGGCAAATTACTGAGGTAAATGTCATTATCTTTCTTCTCCTTTATAACCTCTCTTGTTTCTTCAAAGACAGCTAAGCAAATACGGTATTCCTTTATACCCAGTGGCTCGCCAGAAATTGTGTGCATAATTGTGAGTGGGTTTATGTGAATCTCTGTGTTTATGAGTGAGATCATGCGTGTGTGTGTGTGTGTGTGTGTGTGTGTGTGTGTGTGTGTGTGTGTGTGTGTGTGTATGTATGTATGTGCATGTGTGTGTGTGTGTGTGTGTGCGCGCGCGCGTGTGTGCACCCACGTCCATCCAATAATTAAAGAATAAACTATATGACCGTTGGTTCTTAAGCCTGTCTGTCATGGCTCCCAATGCCGTAATCCCAGTCCCGATTTATCTGAGAACAAGAGAACAGGAAAGAGAACAGCAAGCAACGCAAAATTATTCCAGATATAACAACAACAACAACAACAACAACAACAACAACAACAACAACAACAACAACAACAATAACAACAACAACAAAGGGGACAGTTGGCGACATGGAGGAAAGGACTAGAGGAGCATGGACAGACAGACAGACAGACAGACAGACAGACAGACAGACAGACAGACAAACAGGGAGGTTGGCAAGCAGACAGACAGATAAACATAAAGGCAGACGAACAGGCAGGCATGCAGACGAACAGACAGACAGGCAGACAGAAAGACAGACAGAGACCAATACCTGTACAACAGGCCCTTTTTAAACATTAAGAAAGAAGAGTGAACAAAATGAATAGAGCTAAAGAACGACAATCAGAGAGTGGCAAAGAATCCATCCATGTTTACTATGAATACTATTAGAAATTCCCAGCGTTCACACAACACTAATTAGGCTGGTCCTTACCCATTATAAGAGAGCAAACCATCATATAAAGAGGGCGGTCCTCTAAGTATACTGAAGACTGGGAATCAGTAGACGCAGAGATTTTTCTGTTCTCTCCATGGTATTAATAATAACTCTGGAGTCCGTATTGCGCTATTCTTCCAAAAAGCAAAAAGCTCTACTTTAGAACTCCATGTTTTGTGGGGCAAAAAAAAAAAAATGAGAAAATAAACATGTAGATCTAAGCAACAATTTCTTATCATCATTTTCAAATCAATATGATTTTCATTTTTCACGACTCTTCAATGCAATGTTAATTTGAAGTGAGGGAGAAAGAGAGAGGAAAGAGAGAGAGAGAGGAAATACAAAGCGACAGTAAAAGACACATAGAGACAAGTGTCATTTTCTGTCCTGTGTATTTTCTCTGTCTATTATATATATATATATATATATATATATATATATATATATATATAT
>JAWQUT010000036.1:1484910-1504809 GCA_033807755.1 Ellobium chinense | reverse complement strand
ATATATATATATATATATATATATATATATTCAATATAAATAGAAATGCAGAGATATAGAGATAGAGGGAGGAAAGTATCTAGCGGGTCGTGCCAACAGGGACAGTACTGCGATTGAAAAATGGCTATGTCTTAGTAGCAATGGTGGGACTGGATGCAGGATACCACGAGAGATAATTTATCATGAAAAGATAACTCGGACCGACAGTAGACATATGCTTATTATACTGAGCATTGTTGAAACCACTTGGGAACAAGGCTGTTTCGCTTGTCATATTAAATAATATTAAACTGTATCCATTGTAACAATAGCAACACGAGGACTCGAAGAACAGAAAAAAAGGAAGGAAAGGAAGAAGAAAAGAAGTGAAAGAGGCAGGAAGGATTGAACGATGAACGGATGAAACAACGCGAGAAAGAGAAAGATAAAAGGAAGGAAAGAGCGGGGGAAAAAAGGCAGAAATAAGACAAAAAAGGAGTCCAGAATATAAATGATCGGACGGTAAGAAAGAAAGAAAGAAAGAAAGAAAGAACATCTTCCACTTTTCAGATTTGTATATCATTAGAGACAGGTGGGCTGGTTGTTAAAGGTAATGACTCCCCTTCCTATCGATCTGCCCACCACACCTTATTAGTTTCGCAAAGGAGAGCGCATTTGGCCCACCAGTTCGGCCAGCAGAGTACTCTCTAGAGTCAACAGACAATAGAGGACATGAGGAATGGGAGGACATTGTCGTAAGAATAACTGTGGATCTATTGTGTAACGTTACACAATGGTTCATAGATTAAACTTCTGAGTAACCATGAAAAGATGTCATTTCTTCAACAATAGAACGGCTGTCTCTTTCTCTCTCTCTCTCTCTCTCTCTCTCTGTCATTCTCTCTCTCTGTAATTCTCTCTCTCTCTCTCTCCTCTCTCTGCCTTCCTGCTTCCTCTGATTGTTTCATAGTCTACGGTGATCTTTCTCTTCCTAACCTCACTCACTCACTCACTCACTCACTCACTAAGATGTGGATCCTTCATGGATTTCTTACTTGGAACCTTAACAATAGCAGACAGACCTACTTGCAGACTGACCGACATTTTTAAAAACAAAACAAAAAACTCCCCATTAGAAATTATCTTTATAAGAAAGGAACTAAAAGAGCTTTAGGAATAAAAGTATAGTATACATTTACTTAGATATAATAATACAATTCACTGAAGCAGACAAAAGAAACATGTCTAGGTTATTGAATTTTATTTTATGTATTACCACCATTTATGGAGAGTTCAGTAGGGAATATGGCAGTCTCTTGCTCTGTATTAGCAGAGAGCTTTTAATTCCGTAGATATAGGATAACTAATAATGCCTTAGCCTGATCAAGTTCTTTTAGAGCCAGTGATTTTGTTCATCATGTTGGTCACTGACATCACCTAGAAGAGGATTAACCGGTTTCAAAGAACATACCAACTTGATTAGTTGGCCAATTCATTCCTGGGGTTACTTTATGTTCGTGTATGTGATGTCAGTAACCTGCCAGATGATCAGCTAATGATGGTATGTGCATGAGATGCCTTGGACGTTCGAAATATTAAGATTTAAACACTTCGAGGGCGTTCATAAATTACTTTCAGTATTTCGTGATTGTCCCTCACCCTCTCCCCCTCCCCCGCCCCTGAAATCTTTAGCTACGATAATGCAGCCCGGTGTAGTTATCTCCATTATTGTTTCAAGTCCCATGGGACAAATCGCACTCCCACTTGCCTTAATCCCCGCTCCCTCTCCCTTTTCCCTTGTGAGCTTGATCTGCTGATCGTCACTGCCAGGAATTCTTACCTGGCTTATACCCCCTCTGGGGGTAATATGCAGGCTACCATATGAACGCTCCCTTCTGTGCTAAAGTATATTTTCTGCGAACGTGTTCTACTCTTTCGCTCTTTCCAACATAATTTCTGGTGATGTTATTGAAATACTGTTGCATTCAAATACAAAAATCATATGCTCGACTCATTAACGTTGGAGCTGACAGATAGGGGGCCCATAGCCCCTTAATATTTTTGAACCACCAAAAACATGAAGCTTCGCCCCTGATTAAATGTGGAAGGCAGAAGTGCGTTTCCCTGCACGTAAGCAAGGGATATTGAGAGAGAGAGAGAGAGGAGAAGGGAGGGTAGGAGGGAGGAACAGTAGGAAAGACAGAAAGAAATCAGAACGGATGACCAAGGACTCGCTCACGCGTACAAGGACAATGTTTACAAGTGTAGAGGAAGAGACAGAGAGGGACTGCCGTACGCAGTTAAAAAGCTCAGAAATAATTAATTTCCTTCTTGCTATTCATCAGACCTAGTCCATTATATCCTGAAGCTTTCTTTTGTTCGGTTACGTGGATGATCCCTTACCCCACCCCAACCCTCCTGTTAGTCTTAAACAGTATTTCACTGAAGAATGGCAGAAATCCGTCCTTGGCTCGACAGGCAGGAGAGGCACTAAGAATTTCAACCGTTTCTAGTCGTCTGTTTGACTTTGCTGGAATGTGGATTATTCAGGCAGCAAAAGTCCTCGTCCCTTCTCTCAGTGTTGCCAGGTTGGCTCTTAGGCGCCAAATTTGGCTACTTTTGGGTTTCCTCGACGCTTTTTACGCCGTCACTACTTTTTAGTTATTTTCTAAACGTTATTTTTTTTTCTCTAATTTCCATAATTTTCTCATCATTTCCGATTGATAGCAACATGTTATTTTCATTGAAATCCTGGGTCAAGAGAATGTCAAGTGCACACTTCATCACTGAGATAAGACATTGTTTCGTTTCTTCTCATTTCTAGCTTTTCAAAAGTTAGCTAAATTTTGGCTACTTTTGGAGGTTATCATGACGTATTAGGGCGTTTTTCTATTACAAAATCTAGGATGCAATGTTGCCTCCTCACTCGCCAGAACAAATGTTTATAAAGTGTGAGAGAGACTATTCCCATATCCCTTCATCTTTCTTTTTCCAGTTTCCACCACTTCCTTTACTACAGCCCAGCTTACAAGACAAAAAGGAATGGGAATAAACCTCCGTTTTTACCTATTATGATAACCGTTTCATTATTTATTGCACGCCTGAATTCGGTCCATTATTCGTAAATGCTTGAGTTGCTGTTTATCACCTGAATGTAGTAGGCACAAGATGAACGTTGCAAGCCTGGAAGTCTTGAATTGTTACTTGTATAAGCCATATTTTTTTCCGCAAGCGTGAAAAAGAAAACTTCCGAGATAACAAAAAAATCATTCGTTGTAAGCGAGATCTCTTTATATTAGGTGTTGTTATATACACGAAGTCCACTGTACTTTCCAGCTTTCCTTGGGCCCACTAACCTTCAAGCCAAACAGTTATCTGACAAACGCTGGGCGCCCTAAACGCTCATCCCCTTCAGCCAAATGAGGGACAAAGCCACATTTCTTCCGCTTCATTTATTCTTAAAACCAGTGAATCAGAAGTGTGAGCGCCTCGGAGCATCGCTGTCAACAGACGTCCAACGATAAAAGGTCTCTGTCTGTCTAAAGCTGTGGCGTTTCCATTCAGTGTGAGCTCACCGATAACCAGGCAACTCATGTTGTATGTTTTTGATTAACATTTACCAGTCTAAGGGAGCTCCAAGGAGGGGAATAGCTATCTATCCTTATCATGTGTATACTTATTGGGAGGAAAGTCAGCGCCCCAGCGCCATGGTTAGTATGAAATGCTAATATTACAGCGCGATCATGACAAAGCAAGATTCCTCCCAAAGTCTTTGCGGATAGGGGGATTGTTACAGGCCTGGTCATGAGTACACAATCTGAAAAAATGAGCTACTTCAATGCCCAGTCAGTAAGATCGTTGAGATCAGTGTGATTCCACACAGCGGTGTATCTGAGATCAAAATGATCCATTGAGTGATGCAGCTGAGACCAGAATAATTCATTAAATGGTGTGGTGACACCAGTATGATTCCCTCAAGCGATATGGTTCAGATCAGTATAACTCCAACAACGCTGCATCTGGGATCAGAATGATGCTGTTAAGTGGTATTGCTGAGATCAGTATGATTCCAATAAGCGATCTAGCTGAGATCAGTGAAGTTCCATAAAGCATGGTTGCTGGGATCAGTATAGTTCCACTAAGCGGTATAGCTGAGGCCAGTAACCTACAGTTGCACAAAACTGTATTGCTAAAACCATTATGAGTCAATGGGGCAGTGTAGCCGTGTTTTTTTAAATTTAACCTTCGCCGTACGTCGTGGGTTTGGAAGACCCAGAGGCTATACAAAAAGCTTCTAATTATCTTATTTTAAAAAAAATGTTTGCTTAAAATTCCAGGCATTCCTTAATAACATCACTCCTCACCTTTCAACAGTTTCAAAATTTTAAAATGTGCATTCATGTGCTGACTAACGCACGTGCATTTTTACTATCCATCAAATGACAACGATCAATGTTTTCATTTGGCGATATGATACGAGCGTACATAGATTATTTTTTAATACAATTAGCACGGAAATGATATTAAATGTATTCCCATTTCATTCACTGAAATGTCAGTTGTGGTTTTTAATGACATGTTGAGGAGACAATGGTAATGATTTTGATATTTGTGAAAAGAAGTGAAAAATATGTTTTAGGCCAAAAGTATTGTTTATTGTCGTGCACCGTCGTCACTCTAAATCTAGGCAGTAAAAATGACAGAAGTAAAACAACTGCGTCAACCTGCCAATGAATTTCAAGGCGTTGGTATTTCTGTCATTTGTCAAGGTCTGCAAAGGACCTTATGGACTGATCAGAGGTAGAGTCTGGCATTCTGCTATTGCGCTGGCTGCCATCATTGTTCGCGCCCTCCTTCTAGGCTCGTCAGACCAAAAAAAAGTTCTTTAGTAACTTAACGAGATACATCTGTGAATTCGGCTTCTACATAATATGTATTAAAAATTTTGTTTGTTAAGCTCTACGGTGCAGTTTAATTCAGTTCACATGGATTAACATAGTTCGGTCGATCGCACACAAAGCGAGGCTACTGAAATTCATTCGCGCAGTTCAAGAAAGAAGTATTCGAATCCTGAGTTCATCCAGTGACTCAGGACGTACGACCAAAGTTCCTACATGGATTGCTACCTTTTTTTTTTTTATCTGAAGTAAGGTTAGAAAAAAAAAAGAGAAAATAGTGATCTCATTTTATTGGACACAGTATGAATGACTGGCCTACCTCTCTTTCCGTTGAATTCTGGTACTTCCTTTCTGGTTTGTTTCGTATCCGTGCGTGCGAACTGCTACTTATTTAACAACACACGTCATAATCCTGGCAATTCCGTCCCAGAGGCTTGTGGGAAAGCCGGATATGGAGCATGTTTGATGTACGTCGTCGACAAATTAGCGGTCGCGCGCTAACGGGACGGATTTACAATACCTCATTATGCCTTGCGACATGATCCTGTGTAGCTCAGGCTTAGACTTTTTATGCAGCTTACATTCACATGCTCCATGTTGTTTAGTCCTTTGGAATTTTGTGACTTCCACCATTTACACAACATACAAGGGTCAATCGAGTTGGGAATAGTAAAGGGCAGACAGAGAGGTTGAAAATTAAATGAGGTGAAACATAGGTTTAGGTTTTCGCTTTGGGATGGGAAAGGGAGGGAGAGTGAGGGCTGCCCCCTTGGCTGAATTACTCAGTATATGTGCGAAAGGGGAGAGGGTGAGGGTCGATGAGAGCTGAATTTTGCAGCTTAATAAGCACTAATAAGAATAGCTATGAAATGAAGACCAGGGGTAATAGTGGGAAGGAAAGTATACCATTTCGGACATTTCGATTCGGACAGTTTGACACCAATATCTCACTTAAAAGTAAAGATAACGCGCGAGACAAAGTAATTCCACCTTTTTTTTTTAAGTTCGCCATAAAAAGCATTCATTGTAGAATATTTCTGATCAATTATAGGGGGCATGGAAGACAGAGAGAGAGAGGGAGAGAGAGAGAGAGAGAGAGAGAGAGAGAGAGAGAGAGAGAGAGAGAGAGAGATGAGAGAGAGAGAGAGAGAGAGAGAGAGATAGCAAGCAAAAGCCTTAGAAAGACAGGCTGAAAAAGACTGAAAGACAGAGAGATCAAAAGAAACACATCTGAAAAATGACAGTGGGCAAATCTAACAACGTTATCTGCAGGACCTATGTCACAGCATTCTGTATGAACTATATATTTAATCAAATCAAAGTAAATTAACGATAACAGTGAGAAACAGTTCCATGGAACATAAGATAATTACTAGTCCATAATGCACAGGTATTAACTATAATAATCTTAACTATTCTTTACACTGCAGCAGCGTCGCGGGGGAGGATATTGTCCAGATTTAGATCCAGCTGTAAGGGAAGTGAGTGGGATGGACTCGAGAGGTTGGCCTCAATTGGCCTCAGAAACGAACACGGACGATGCCAATGAGAAAAAAACAAAACATGTTGGTTTGGGTTAGTGGAGGGGAGGGGGTAAGCCAGTATAATACTGACACAGTGGCGGTAGATGTAGGCAGGGGCCNTCCAGCTGTAAGGGAAGTGAGTGGGATGGACTCGAGAGGTTGGCCTCAATTGGCCTCAGAAACGAACACGGACGATGCCAATAAGAAAAAAAGAACATGTTGGTTTGGGTTAGTGGAGGGGAGGGGGTAAGCCAGTATAATACTGACCCAGTGGCGGTAGATGTAGGCAGGGGCCAGAATGGGGTGGGTGGGTATGTGGGTGACAGATTGTGTGTATTGCAAAATAATGATCAGCTAAACTTCGGGAATATGCATCTGTCTTCGATTTGAATACTATGGTATAGATCAATGCCTCGAAACCAGTGAAAGTATTATGAATTGTTGCTCGGAGCGAAACTGACATTTACCGATCTGCTGTTTTGTTTGGTTGTGTTACAATCGGGAACGGAGCCTTTATTCACACATTATAAATCAAATAATTAATAACTTCTATTCACTTGCCCATGCTTTGACCAGTGTGTCTCTTTCCCCCATAGGTTTCATTATTTCTGATCAGTCACCGGGAATGAACGCACTGATGTATCTTCCAACGCCTGTGAAGTAGTGCACTGATAGCCGGCCGAGGCGGCCATTTTCATACCGAGAGTCACGTTTTCCCAACGCACCGGAGGCGGAAACAGATAAAAGCGATCGTTCAATGACAAATACAGTCGGGAACACTCAGGAAGCGTGTGAATGGCAGGAATGGAGGAAGGGGGCGCATTTCTCCGGCGGAAGAATACCTGAATTAAGTTAATAATGCAGCATGAAAGAAAGCACCCAACTACGTCGCGGGGCTTTAGTCTGATCCATTGCCTTTTCTCGTGCAACTCTCGTACGCCATGTTTCTTTTTTTCATCAGTATGGTTCTGTTTGAGTCATTCATGTTTTGCCTTTCTTTGGTATATATATATATTTTTTACACTTATCAGCATTGCCACTCCTGTATTGATTTCTCTGGCCAAAAATACGACTACTTCCTGCTCGGTATTCTATGTGAGACTATATTTTTATCTTCAGATGAGCTGTATCTATTACTGGAACTGATCCATAGATTCCACCTACACCAACCATGGTTTTGTTTTCTCAATTATTCCGTCTTTTCCATTTTCTTTTTTATCATTTTATTTATTCCTTCATTTCACTACATATCTAACAGACATAGAGGAGAACAGCTTCCCACGTAGCGTTTCTGGTTTTCCTATTTTATTAGCATGGTTTACTGAGGGTTGGCCAAGCTATCACCTGTCTAGAGCGGGCACCTTTTTGTCAAGATTAGTTTATGGGATCCCTTGGGTATGTCCTTCCGTTTTGCCTTGCCTTACATTTAATCTTTGTCATGGAGCATAAAATCTTGCAATAGCTCTTGATGCCAGGGCTGAGGTTTTGCTATGAGCAATGAGAAGAGTGAGCTTTTTGACAGAATATAGGACTGCTTGTCATGGAGAGCTGAAAGGGCAAAGAAAATTAATAGGTGATGCTCAAAGATTTCATAATATAGAAGGCAGTATCTGAATTATAAAGCATGTTGTGGATTTGGATTATTGTTAAGGTGAATAAATTGTCCAGTTTACTGGGACAGGGGTGGCGCACTGCTCCCATCGTTATGGATTTGGTCGTTTGTTAAGGACAGCATGTGGTCTGGGGGCAGGAAATAATGCTCAGGTCCCATCGTTTTGGATTTAGGGGTTGTTGAAGAAAGGCATTTCGTCCATTGATAAAATGTTGCTTTGATCTCATTGTGAAACTTCATTTAAAGCATCCTCGAGTCTTGGTATTGGGTGATTTTTGTGTACGCACCGAGTTCCGACATCAGGCTCCAAATCCATCTGTTTTGAACAATCTGCTTTGAATTGTTTAGGAGGCTGAAAAAATTCACTTGGGCACAGAGGCATCAGCTCTTTTCTCCCATTTGTAAACATTTTACTTCCATTTTAGGTTCTAAATGCAAGTTCAGGAATCAAATATTTGCCAATATCCATCCCGTTTTTTTGGTGGACGAGTCGCCAAAGTGAGGCAAGAAATGCTTTCTTTTTAGCAGAATGCCAATCGTGTGCTCTCCAACAAAGGAGTAATCGAAATCTGAGGCCGTATGCATAATCCATACGTTAGTTATCGTATTACGTTGACCACAATTAATTATTATTAATATTATTATTAATGTTTTAGGAGTTTCCCATGGTTACCGCAGTGCGTTAACTAACGTAAAGATTATGCATAGGGCCACTGATCTGTTTACCTAACATGGATTGTGTTTGCGTATTCCTGGAGTACTGTGAGGAAGATCAGTGGACGTTAGTAAACGCAGTGCAGTAACCACGGGAAATTCCAAAAATATTACCAGTTAGCTGAGTACGTAATTAATTTATATATTGTGCATACGGCGATAGGTACGGGGTTTAATAAGTAAGTGTTTGATATGTGAATGAATATTTTTCTCATTAGCCAGGTGGAAAAAATGCTTGAAATCTTGAATTACTTAGGCTATTTGGTTTGCACGCTTGAGGACAGAGGTAAAAAAAAAGTAAATTTTAGAATATATTTTCAAATCAACTCTGAGTGTCCGTGGCAATTAAATATTAGACTATTTATCATATTTAAATTCAAAATCCCTAAATTCTTTTTTATTCCTTAACAAATAAAAAAAAAAGAAGAAGAAGAAAGGAAACTGGATATCTGAACATTAGAATAATAAATAGGTCTTTTGTAATCAAGTCTCCAGATATAAATTTTACCACCTGGACTATTTGGCAATGACGCAATACCAGAGATTGGATAAGCTCCCATTGTGGTGCTCGATTTGCGGCCGCAGATGATTACATGATTGCTGACATTCCAGCCTCGCAGTTAACTGCCCTTTAAAGCATGGAGCTAAAAGTAACACTGAATTCATATCATGTGACAACTCGTGCTCTCACTAAAGCGCCATTTTTTTTAAAATTTTTATGGGACTAGAACACTTAAGACCTTTTAGGGTGAAGTAAAACAAACAACAACAAGGAAAGGCCATAATGCGATAACACGATCGACTGAAAAAAAATGGAAGAAACAGACTTTAAGGTGAAGTCTGTTTGTTCTTTGTCTCTAATTTACTTTTTTCTGACCTATTTTAAAAAATGTCATTCTGACGAGCCCGGCTTCCGTATTGGGCGAAAATGGCGTGGCAGATCCCAGCGTTATTACTATATGTCACATTATCTTCGTGCTGTAAATGGCATGCATGTGACGTCCATCTGTAAATCAGAAGTTCGTTTGGCTTTCAGGGGAAAAAAAATTACTGCATGTTGTTTTTTTTTTCTCAGATATGCCCGTTCTTCGACCTTTAGCATCCGCGCTGATAACTCGGTGACAAACATCAGGATTAGCTGATGGCATGGAGGATAAAAAGGTCATAACATTTGGCGGGCACCAGCCAACAAAAAAAAAACATGTTTTATGATCTGTTATCACAATGTTTGCAGCATAATAAACATACGAGAGTTTTGTTCTCATGAACGTTATGTTCTTTGTTGTTTTTATTTGTGGGTGTGAAGAGGGTGTGGGTGGCTGGATGTGTGGGTGAATATTGTGGCTCTATGTGTTGGTGAATATAGTAGCTGGGTGTGTGGGTGAATATTGTGGCTTGATGTGTGGGTGAATATAGTAGCTGGGTGTGTGGGTGAGTATTGTGGCTTGATGTGTTGGTGAATATAGTAGCTGGGTGTGTGGGTGAATATTGTGGCTTGATGTGTGGGTGAATATAGTAGCTGGATGTGTGGGTGAATATTGTGGCTGTGTGTGGATGAATATAGAAGCTGGGTGTGTGAGTGAATATAGTTGTGGGTGACTGTAGTAGGTGTGAGTGGAGGAGAAAGAAAGAAGTCTTGAGTAAGAGAAAGATTAAAGCAAAAGAGAGGCAGACAGACAGACAGACAGACAGACAGACAGACAGACAGACAGACAGACAGACAGATAGACAGACAAACAAAAATGAGAGAGGATGATTTAGTGAAAATAAATACTTCCGTGTGATTATTAGATTTATGTTGTACATGCAATATAACTATCCATTGACCTAAACAAAATAAACTTACCTTATTGTTCCTCTCAGGTAAATTTGCAAACGTATTTGCATGACTAATTGTGTCCGCTGAGTGTTAGTAACTTAATTGGGTATGTTCATCTCCATCACATGACTAGGGGATTGTGGCTCACTCATTGGTTTGTTTACATGCTCTGCGCATGAATTGACTGCTCGTCATTCATCTTAATTTTTCATAAATCTTATTCATAAATCCCCTCAGATTACATGATCACGTCACAGTGACGTCAGTGATGTTGATTTTATATTGAAGGCTTCTGTGATATCTTATTACTCGAGCATTTCTTTCTTTCTTTCTTTCTTTCTTTCTTTCTTTCTTTCTTTCTTTTCTTTTTTCTTTACTTTCTTTCTTTCTTTCGCGTTAAATTATTCACCATCCTTCAGGTTATTTTTCTTCTTCTAGTTTTTATTCGTTCCCATTGATCTCTTTCTCTTTTCTTACTCATTTTTTTTTTGCTTTTTTCCCTTTTTTTTTTGTTTTCTCTCCTTCATTCTCTCTCTCTTATCCCATCCTCCTACTCCTGTGTCTTTCTTTTTCTCTAGCTCTCTTTCTTCTTCTCTTATCCCATTTGGTTTCAGCCATACAAATCTACATTTCACACCATTTACATAACTACTGTCTTGTACATAAAACAAACTTTATGCTTACAGCCACACCACGCAAAATCATTTTCCCGCAATCAACCGGACTTCCTCAACACTGCTGTTTCCAGCTCGACAATTGGCCGCCATCATAATATTATCTGATCTGGTCATTACACCGGGGAACTTCTCACCAATTTTACTGATACTGATACTCTGGACAGCATTTATCTAGCCGTGCATTTACGTCCCATATTTAAACACCTACATTACTTTCGGGCTGGAGTAGTCACAGTCTTTTCTGTTCATAGAGATAGTAATTATAGAGGGATATTTTTTTTTTCTTTTAAAGTGTGGATGTCGAACAGATCGTTATGGCAGTGGCAAGCTGCGCAGATGGCTTGTGACGTTTTTGAATTAGATACGATCTTGGCAGAGGCGGGAATGTCATTATGGCATATCCTGGTGTAACGAGTATATTTCACTTTACGAACTAGACATGGACCATTTTGCATATGACAGAGGTAAACATGAGCATGTGGCTTTCCCTACTATTGTGATCATATTGAATGTTACGAACTAGACCAGCTGATATGAGAATCTGATTCTGGATTGCAGCGTGGACTGCGTCGTAACAACGGGACATTTCACTACAATATGGTTATGTAAATACCCATGTCTGCCATTACCGTCTGCAGAAGATCCGAACTTGAAAATAAAAGCTCTCTGTTAACACAGACAAGCGTATCATGGGGCTTTCCTTCTTTTTGCTGCCGCTCCATTTTTTCTTTGAAGGGAAAGAACGAGAAAGAGACCAAGAGAAAGAGAGAGAAAGAGAAGAGAGGGTTAGAGACGAGAGAGATAGAGATAGAAACAGAGACAGAGACAGAGACAGAGAGAGAAGAGAGAGATGGAAAAAGAGAGACACACAGAGAGACAGAGAGAGAAAGAAAGAGAGAAACAGAGACACAGAGACTAAGACAGATTGAGAAGAGAGAGATGGAGAGAGAGACAGAGACACACAGAAAGACAGAGAGAAAGAGAGAAAAAGGCAGCATTCAAAGTTAGCGGGAAAATTAGCACATATTATGCGACGGCATTACTGACGTGAATTTCTAGATAAAAAAAGATTTCTGGTGCCAGTTATGCTCACAATGGGCTCTGTCCTCTCTTGCTCTCTCTCGCCTTGTTATCATCATCATCTTCATCATCCTCATTTGAAAAATGGAAGGAAGGCGTTCTCCACCAGTAAGGTTTTAATAGGAAAAACACTCCAAAAAACAATCCAAATTTTCTAACTAGTATGTTCCTTCGTCAGGGACACTACACAGAATGTGACAAGAATACTAAAGATAAACAAAAAATATGAGAAGGGCGGACAACAACTCAGACAGAGATGAGAAACGTTTACAAAAGAGACAAATATAGTCACACACAAAAAAATGGGAGAACAACTCGCGCGCGGGGGGAAGGGTACACTCAAAGGCGCATTAAATAACAACGCAGGAAAAAAAGGGGGGAGGAGGGGAGTAAGACAGGGGCTGCAAGATNGGGGGGGGGGAAGAAAGACCGGGAGGTAGGGGAGGAAAAACAGTAGAATGCAGGAACATCCACAGTGCAACGACGCAAGGGTCAGGAGAGGGACTACAAGAAAGGAAGGGGGGGGGTTTGAAGGCTAAGTACTGTTGAGGGAGGTATGTTGACAAAATCATCATCATCCTCCTCATCATCATTATCTTCATCATCATCATCCTCATCATTATCTTCATCATCATCATCCTCATCATCATCATCATCATCTTCCTCATCACTTATTATCGAGCACGCCTGGGGTTGTACGCTAAACCTACGTGCGGACACCAATGGCATTGCATAAGGAAACTAAAGTGGGAGACAAACATCATTATTTCCGTTTATCAGAACTTATTCCATCTTTCGTTGAGTCGCGATTAATCCTAAATCGGCGATATTATCAGAACCCAAGCACACTGCGAGTGGATCACGATGGGTTCACACAAAGCAATCAATCAACAGACAGTTAATGACAGTAAGTCACTACCACACCATGGTGAACCACACGACGGCGAACCACAGGCTGGTATATCACGTCATGGTGTCGTGTCCACCTTCAGCCTGTGACAGTGAAACGCTAACATTGTTACACAATTTTTATTTTGCTGATCTTTCCTTTGTGCGTTAATAAATACAGCTAGTCTAGCCGAGACTCAGAAGTCAGGCGGAGATTAGTCCCGATTTAAATGGCTTTCGCCCCGGATGGTGTGATCACTGAATGTCTCTCAATAATGATTAAAAGCCATCGCCCTGTTTATCATGACGGTCTATACTACAAGGATGATGGCGCTTCATTCAAAGATAGATAGTACAAGGAGGAAAATATTGGACTTGTAGCCAAATGCTATGAGCATGCACAGAATAATCTATACAGAAAAATGTCTTTGTTATCAATCGGTAAGTCAACACTATGCTTTCGTGTTATCCGAGCTCGATGTCCGCCATTTTGACGGGTGATACTGGCATTACCCGTCAGAGTTTGAGAAAATTTAGCTAGTACCGTCTGACCGCCAGAACTGTGCATAATTCTTTAAGTAATGTTTGGTGTTTTTTTTTCTTTCCTCTTGGCTAATGTGCTTATTGTGTATTTTTAGAAAAGTTACTCTGTAATGATTATCACTGTGTAAGTGTGAAACAAAGTGTTTTGCGTATGCCTAATAAAGATTTTGAACTTGAACTTGTAAAGAAATTAGCAAGCGTCCACCTTTGTCCTTTTGAGCCAACAAGTAATGGCCTCGTTAAGGAACTTCCGCCCATGATTTCTTTGAAATTTTGTCGCATCCGCCATGTGTACGTAATATATTATGCACTGGCAAGTTGCTTGTTCTGTTTAAATATAATCAGTAAAAATGTCTCTAATCACTGATTGTTATCACATGCTCAGTGCGATATATGCTTGCCACAATTTGAGAATACCCGCAGTCAGTTTCACAGCAAAAAATGAAACCATTACTAGATCTAAGACTAACTGACAAATATCTGTACAGGGAGTTTAGAAAGGAAATGGTGATGGATAATCCACACATTTCGAAAATCGTCCAGGGAGTTAAAAAGAATGGCGCTTGACTGGAACCCAGACGAAGGAAGGAGGACGGGAGGAGAAGACAAAGACTGAAAAGGACAGTTCTGGGTCAGCACGAAGAGAGAATGGGATGCATGGAAGTCTGCAAAGCGGACGACGTCTCCTGGAGTCCGCTGTAAAAGTGTTGTTGCTGTCCTAAGCTCCCTCGGAATCGACATCGAATAGTAGTGGAAACAGGAATTAATTTAAAATCAGAGTCCAGTTTAAACCTTGAAAACCCACAAAAGGTCTTGACATTGTATCTCGATGATTAAAGTCCAAAGATGAAATAAGAATACTTGTAATATATCAACACGCACCTTCTTGTCACTAAACACGTGGCTTTGTAACGGCAGTGATCATTTACCACACTTCAAAACGCCAAGGTCTCACTAAATTACATACATATACAGCTTTTGCCCTACAAACTGACAAAGTTTGTTACTAGTGTAGTGACGGCATTGTCGGTTTAGATTCTTTGAAATCATACAATAGGTCTTGATAAGGCCTTAATCGTTAACTGCGCTGAATAACTGCAAGAGCATTCTGGCTTAATCGGAATCACAAGAGTTGCTGCCTGTCAACATCCGGTGAGTGTCACGTGATTACAACGAAGCTTCCGGTAGCCACCGTGAGATGTAATAATCATTTATCACCAGCTCGGGCTTCAAGAGTTAATTGCAATAATTATTCTAAAAGTCATCACGACATTTTCCCCATCAGGACCCACACATTCTCATTGGTGTATCAGTTCCATGTGGCTTCCGTTCTACCATTCATTCGTTCTTTCCACGCAAGACACCGACAAGGGCTCAAAGAAGAGTGTTTTAGCCCGGGTTTTGCACAGCACAAAGTGAATGGCTACTATTCTCAAGTTTCAGTTAGTCTGTCTGGTCAATCTGCTTGTCTTTCTATTTGTCTACATGTATGTCTTTCTATCTGTCATTCTACCTGCCAGCTAGTCTGTGTATCTGTATGTCTGTCTGTCTGGTTGGCTATCGGCATACGTGCCTGAATACCTGCGTTTTAGTCTGCTGTGGTTTTCTGTCGTTTCATTATTGTCCCTTTTTTATTTATTCTTCCTTTACGTTCTCCATGTGGTAAGAGTCCTCCCTTTCCCTAGATCCTAGATTAGCCTTTCCACCACTGAAGCACCACTATCATTTTGCCAAATTTTTCATTACAGCGGTCAAACCAAGGGTGAAATCGACAAAATAGGTTGCCTGAGATTTTGTCTTTTTGCTCTTCCTTTCTGGACTTAACGCACCCTAAACGCCGGCAAACGCCTTCTGAGCTACGTAATCCCTGGCTTGGCGGAGAGTGTTTGAAAAGTCGCTATCACAGACTGATGGAACTTCAGCAACTCTGGGAGGCTTTTCGTATTCCCACTTTGAGATTTTCTCGGTTTAGGAAGCCAGAACTGGTTTATGACTTGGCACTGAAGAATAGTTGTTTTGGTTATTTCCAGGGTGTGACGAGAGTATCTAAGGATTTGACCGATGGCGGGTTTACGACGTCACACAATTCCATTGTGACAATCTAAAACCCACGGAAAAATTTGGGAGGATACTGTCTCAGACAAAAATACTCATTTCCGTAATACACCAAAATAGACAACAACACATCACATCTTAGTCTGACGCAGTGTGTACTCCTTCGACACCATCTGACAACAAACGGGCTTCTCAGGACACGGCTTGACAGACGCCCCGTTTGAGTTAAGAACTTGACCGGGCAGATGAGAGAAGTACCCAAAATAATGTCATTGTGTAAAGTGTACTCACTCACTCACTCACTCACTCACTCACTCACTCACTCACTCACTCACTCACTCACTCACTCACTCGCTCGCTCGCTCGCTCGCTCACTCACTCACTCACCCACCCATCCACTCTCACTCACTTACTTACTCACTCACTCACTCACTCACTCACTCACCCACCCACCCACTCACTCACTCACTCACTCACTCACTAGCCCAATCCGGCGCTCAGCTTTTCAGTAAGTAAAGATGATGTAGCTCATCTGCTCGACAGCAGCCATTCTTCAGGTATCGAGGTCGCTCATTCATACCCTGGCCTGCGTATGTCTCTGACACTGTAACGTATTTAGTTTCTGACAAGAGTTAGTATCCACTATAATTATAAGATCTCCTAAATATAAAAGTTCATTAGCTGATACCAGTGTCTTTCAGTAGCGTTTTGAACTCTCGACACAAAAACGCAAATATTATGTCCCAGAAGAGGGGACGGGANGGGGGGGGGGGAGGAATGGTGGTCATCACCCAAAATTTTGTATAAGTTGTTTCAAACATAGACTTGCTCTATATTTTTTCTTAAAGACGCTTATTTATACGTCAATTCAGCACCTTTCTTTAAAATATATTTATAAGGTTCACATTTTGTCTGGTAATTTTACATTTGATTTTTTTTTTCTAGACCACAGATCTTTATTCATAATTTACACTATGTTATTGACCGACAAAGCCCGAGGTAAGGGAGGGGGTGGGTGTTATATATATATATATAAGCGGATGATTAGGGTCTGACTCAGTGGTTTGGCCAATTAATAGATGCCATAAACTGGCGGTGATCGTCAGCCGTCGTTGGACGCCGAAGGTTGATTTTACAGTGATGACAGAGAATCGACCTCTGATGACTGCGGAACTGAGAGCACAGTTTTTCTGGATTGTCCCACCTACAATAGGCAAAGATTGGGGATCTTGTCCAGTAGAACCCCGCTGCATAAATACAACATAATGAACTGTTTATAGCTGATTAATTTTTACATTCATATTCTTAGAAATTCACAAAATATCTCTAGAAATAGCCCGGAAGTCAAAACCATTTTGTCATTCGAATCTGGGGGGCATATAAAATGTGTGTTCATTAGCGTCGACGGTGTGATACATTGCCATTGAAAACAGCTAGTTTGCACAAAATGAACGGTTCTAGTGACAAGGGGTGCGTTTTTGGCTGCTGTGCGCAAGTCACAGTGAGGAAGTGTGCGCACCTACTAGACATTTGCTTGAAATGCGACGTCTCTTGGAAAGACCGGATGTGAGAACTGAGCAAAAGGGTGACAACCATCTAGAATTTTAAAATTTGTCAGCGGAACTCTTTATCAACGGCCGTGTATCGGAGGAGGATGTTGTAAGAATCAGTTGTGGTATGTGTACTAAAGAGAGAGGCGAAGTCATAAATATAGCAAACACCACTAGCAAGTTCACCATTTCCAAGTTCTTTTTTACATTAGCAGTGTCTTTGTCAAGGGTGCGGTGTTTTATCCAAGTTGATGAAAGGTTGAGTAAACAAAAATTTTGAGTGAGAATCGTTCAAGAATATTGGTACAGTAAGCAAATTCTTTGAGTTTCTATATATCTTAGGTTATTAAATTTTCTCCTATGTTGTTGCTTTTTATCTTTATCGAGAATGATGATACAAATAACCTGCGTAGAAGAAAATGGTGACCACATGTAAATCAGACTTTTTTAAACTAAAATATTATTATAAAATCTTTTACTACGAAAGCAGGAGAAGGGGGCAAAAAGTATATCCTGTTAATACAAACTGGTTTAGAAAACCATGCACAGTTTCAAAACGATCCGCTCATTAGGAGGAAGAATACTGAAGAAATACGTTCATTAATTTGTGAACGCACTATAGGAAATAACTGCTGTGTATTTTAAAATAATGCTTATCTTTGTGTTTGTAAGGCGTCAAAGGCCCAAGATGCCTTGTATGTCTGCACTTTACAAATGTAATTTATTATTTTTATTAGTTAGTAAATATTATGCATTTGTGAAATTGCTTATTTGTATATATTTTTATCAAGGATGCTTGTTTAGTTGTTGTTTTCTGTAGTTTTCTGATTCTATTTACGTTGGTTCGACCATCATTGAGATTGGCATGACAATATCTCATTGAAAGAAAGTCACCGTTGTCCTTTGTTTATTTATTTCTTTCAAGCTAGGTAATTACTTTATTAGCTCCTTTACAGTTGTATATATAGCAAACAATACAGCAGCTACAATCCACGTATTTCATAATATATGAAATTAAATCAGGTGAATATACTCTGAGAAATCCATGTATGTACTTCATGATGTAGAATTGGGATGTGAGTTGAGGGCTCTAAACTTTCAGAAATTTCTGTGAGGTTAGTTTAGTCATCATCCTGTATTGATTCACAAAAGTCTTGCATTTTCAGTACTCACCCTAGTTCGAGTGCATAGTTTTTCCACTACTTCGTTATTTCCAGTGCGTATAAGTTTCCCAGATCTGGGGAAGTTTGGGTAACGACGATAATAACCAGGTATTAATTGTTTTTCTTTCCTCGCTATATTTACTGCCAACAAACAAGTCATGGTATTCATCTCCTTTATCTCTGATGCAAAAGTCATTTTCTTTCAGGCTATACTATGATGTAGTGTCTTTCAATCTCTACAGGAAGTCTGTGTTACTCCATATATTTCTGTATTGATTCTCCAATTTCCAATCTTTCTTTAGTCATAAATAACCATTTTTTTATTGTGCGATACCTAAATTTTCTCTCCAGTTCTGAGTAAGTGGAACCTTGATATTAAGTATTCATGTAATAAGTATAACTTATTATGAAGTATTAATTTCACAAGCATGCATTCATTACTATTCTATTATTTCATATGGAGGTGACCCTCTCTATTAATTATTCCTGAATAATAAGTATTCTTTTTCCCATGCGCAAAGGGCATGCTAACTATTAAGTTTGCACTGCACTTGGGTCTGGACAAGGTGTCTGTGTTACTCTGGAGCTGAAACGTATTATTTCTGTTTGAGTTGTCAATGTGTAATTAAAGCATTTCTCTTATTATGCTCAAATCGTTGACCTACACGATTGTACATTTTACTGTATAGAGCATATTATTATGATAATTTAATGGGTTTTTTCCAGTGATGATTTTAAGCCAAAAAGATACAATACATTGTCTTATCTCACTGCGAGATCCTCATGCAGCACAATTATTAAGGGAACTGACGTTTTGATGTTGGCCTCTTGTGACGCCACCAAGGGGAAAACCGCCTAGTGCTGGTGGGCGACCATCCTGGTGAGCGAGAATCGGTCTCCTGGAGGGCGGGGGAGGGGGGGGGGATTTTTAATTTGGGATTTCGTGTTCACAATCCCTTCCCACAATAATCACGATCATTATGACCAATCAGCCAAATCATGAACTGCTGACGTCCATTCAAAGCCATTATCCTAGTTATGATCAGTCGATTGATCGATCTGTAGGAAAAGGTTACCCAATCTAACGCAAACTGGCTCCGAATACAATTGCAGATCTCTGGTGGTGTGTATTATATTCATACATTACTGAATATCAAGACCTGGGTATTTTAAACACAAAGATTTAGTCAAATCCCAATTATTTAGGATTTTATTAAAGACTAGACTATAAACAGACTGTGCGGGCTGAATTTAGATATACAGTACATATTGTCCGTGCTGGGGAATAAGGACGTATTTCACAAACTACGAAAGACAAATTTTGCTAAACTTTCACGCTGGTTCTATTGACAAAATCAGATTTTATACACAACCCGGGGCCTTATTATGCAAGTGGCG
>JAWQUT010000036.1:1465455-1484890 GCA_033807755.1 Ellobium chinense | reverse complement strand
GGAGGCTACAGCATTATGCTGTGATGGGGGCCCTTAATTTTAAAGAGATGCACCTAGATATTACAACATAAATGGCACGTATTTTAATACCCAAAACGTGTTGGCAAACAAAAAATCTGGCTTAGTATTCCCCATTTTATCAGATAACTTGCAAACATTTAGTGCGCCTGTGTAGGGATTCCAAAATGCGGAGCCTTTAGAATTCCTAAATTTACTAGTAGGTCAATCAGGCACTGACAAAACTTAAGGACTAATTCATAAGGAATTCTGCCTTTTCTTTAGTATAGCGTGTGTGTGTGTGTGTGTGTGTGTGTGTGTGTGTGTGTGTGTGTGTGTGTGTGTGTATGTGTGCGTGTATGTGTATCTGTGTAGATGCGATTATATATCATATCTGTATGTGAGTATCTTTATGATCGTAATTCAATGTTTAATGCATTCTCTATTCTGCACATCAATGCAAGTTTCCAAATGAACAAATAAGGACAGTTTATCTAATCTTAAGATATAAAGCGATTGTAAGCGATTCCTTTTCTCGACATTATAATTATGTAACGTCAAGACAGATGATCAGTATTAGCCCGCTCAGTTTTAAACTTTGGAATCGCATGAGTCTACCAGTCATGACGTCACCAGAAGTAGTGGGCGAGACTATGATTAATTTATTTATTACTAAATTCATTTGCAGACAACTCCTTGCAATCGGGGGGCAGAAAGGCTGAGCTTCGTCTGTGTACACATTTCATTGTAAAGCAAACATATCTACTACTTTGTTCACTATGTTTCACATCCGCCATATTTTGACATAACAATAATGTTGATGCCTCATGTTAATTGTTTACTGCATTGATATTATTTTGAAATGCTCATACTATCATGAGTAAAATAAAGTTTCTTGTATATTGTGTCTTATATCTTGCACGAGCTCTGCTTATCATGGAGCTGAGATGACTGTCACCGCTCTAGTCACACTGAAGAAACAAGGGAGTGTTAGACGGACACGGCCGAAGTAGTTTACGCTGCCAAGGAAAATTGAGAACTTGCGCATTAAAATTGGGATCTCTTACCATCGTAAGAATTACTACAACGCTGCAAATTAAACGCTATTAAGGATGCATTCAATACCGATGCACTGCTGTAATTCTTTCAATGATAAGAGATGTCAGCGTTCATGCGCAAGCCATCAATTATCTGAGAAAGCTGACATGGATGCAGTGTACTTTCCAGTGTCCAGGACAAGCCGGAGTAGAAGGCTCGTCTACCCATAGCCACAGGCATGTTGGCCCCCGCGATAATGGGAATGGAGGTGGCAGGTGGTTTCTGCACCTTTACATACAGGGGCGAAGACTGGCCTTTTTGTTAGGGTCTTCATATTCGGAGATGGATGACTTAAATGGTAATAGGGAGATTATAAAAAAAAAATGTTATAAATCTCCAACGTGACAGCCCGACACAGATGTTTCTCCTCGTCTGGATGACAGACTTTTAACTACGTATATGTTGCTTGTTGATGGTGGGCCGTGTTTTCCAATTTAAATAAATCTCACAAACATTTATTCCTGAACCCGTAAAATTGCAAAGTAGCCTGCTTTCTTATTATTTTTGTGCCGATTAACGATAAACCGCAATGAGTGAAACTTAGAATGAAAGTCTGACTGCCCATTTCTCTTTACCCCCGCCCCCACCTCCCACCCCGGCCCGCCCATGAATATGAGGCGTATTAGGATTTGAATAGGAGCGAAGTGAGAGCAGGTTAGACGCTGACAGTCATCAATATTATGGTCCAGCGGCGCACCAGCGTTAGCTTTCGCACTTATCACGAAGGTCATGCTTCTGCTGAGAACAATCAAATGGTAATCAGTGATCATGTCATTATAAGACCCTTCGTATCTAGCTACTGACAAGGTGGGAAGAAGACACGACTAGACATAATTAAACGTTAGTAAAATTAAAAAGAAGAGGGTTGACGCTCTTGGATACGACCACAGCATTGAGTTTTGCAGAAAACAATGGGAAGGGGTCAATCCGGAAATAATGAGTACCATCAGTCAGCCCACACTGCCATAGCTATTAGTAAGGAAAGCTGGACAGGAATGGACTTAACTGATTCTTTCAGGATGCCTTTGCTATTCCACGACAAGTGACAAATACTTAATGGAAGAGGATCGAACAGCGGGGCACTTAAATCGCATGGTGCGTATTCAGTTATGTTTCCCGTGCACATTCGGTGTGTGCTCGCATCGCTCTCTAGTTTTTATTGCTCTGCCATTGTTTTCCTGTCTTAGAAATCTGAAGTCTTATACAATGATTCCTGGTTGAACTTTGCGAGTGAAATATGTTTCAAACTGTGGCGCCTCCATTTTAAAAGGCACGTAGAATGCAACTGACTAGCAGCAGTGTGTTGCTCAATGTGATGTTTTATGTCCACATAACATGCTAAAATAAACTTTTACTAACAAAAGAGTGCAAAGATTTACACGTAAAATAACATAACAATGTGATTAGCAATCAAGCAAGCCTGGATAAACACATGTGGATTTCGTTTCAAAACAAGCAAAGTGCAAATTTAACAAATGATCTCTTGTTGTTACACGGAGACAGACAACTTACCTGTAGAGTGGATAAAATGTTTCGGCTGAGCTTGTATCTAGATCAAACTGTTTTCCAATACGCACTGATTGCTCAAATGGAACATATATCGAAAAGGCACTATGCGATTTAGGTACGCTGCTGTTCGGGGACATATTAAATTCGACCCCGTCGTTCGGGACATCCCCCGTCGTGGGGATGGGTAGAGAGAAGTGAACTCTTGCAAGGTATGCCTGCTATGTGTTAGAAACTCCTACAAGATAGATGACTTGACTTAATATGCGAGTTGACGAGGTACAAGTTTGCCACTGCGGGGCAAAAATCCTATTTTTCTGTTTATCATACAGGGCAAATGCACCCAGAGGAGGATTTTTATCTGAGCGACCCTAGTAGAGGCTTGCAATTTCACACGCCTAGCAACGTGCGTAACTTTGGGGGTGTATCAACTCCCTCAAAACCGCCGGATTTGTGGGGTTTATCCCTTCCCCCTATCTAATCAACAGCATAGGCTGTTGGGAGAGTCCCATGATACTGCCCTTTAAGCCATGCATAAACTTCAATCTTAAAGCATACTTAGGCTGCTAGATACTGGCACCGCTAGATTTGACAATATGACTTCCTAATGCGCAATATCACAGGACATTTCCGTATGGAGCTTGGGTAAAGGTTACGCAAAGAATTAGGAAAAAGAAAGCGTATTTGAGAGAGTTTTTAGACAACGATAAGAATGGTTAAGAATTGTCCCAAGTTTACATTCCTTCCTTATCTCTAACCTTAACCCTGCGCCTAACTCGAAGTTAAGCATTAGGGTTGCGTTTATATTTGCCTATGAAATTTGCCGGAACCTCCGGGTTCAACTTGAATCCAGTGCAGTGCCGTGTGCAAAAACGTAGCCCCCTATTGTGACTTTGTAAGTGATTGCTTGTTGCCAGATGGTGGTCATTGACGTCATTCCCAATCTGCTGGGATTTTAGTGCAAGAAATGGAAAAGAAAGAAAACGAGAAAGAAAAGAAGACGTAAGGCAGACCATGGCAACTCTGGAAAATGGAAACAAGGAAGATCATATATTGAAGAGAGCACGATATAGAAAAGAAAACAAACATATAAAAGACTGTCACAAACAGAAGAGAGAAAGAGACAAAAAGAAACAGAAAAAAGGGCAGAGAGAGAGAGAGAGAGAGAGAGGGAGAGAGAGAGAGAGAACAGACCCACAGTCAGCTTGATAAGCAGAGAGACTATTGAAGAATAAGAACACGTTAACTTTATAGGTGACTGTCCTACTTGCGTAATCTTTTGGCAGCTACAGTATGTCTATATGATAATCATTTCTTGATACCACGACGCAGTGCGTGCTTCTTACAGCCTTGACACTTCAGCTTTTTATAACATCTAGGTCAGCCTCAAATGAAATTTGCCTCTGTTAATTTCAGGTCAATTTCCCGACTTATATTCGTGACTACCTAAACTAGTTCAGCTACCTGGAATATACCTCCGCTCCCTTTGACATGAATCAGTTAATTAACACACTGCGGGCTTGTAAATACTGTGAACAGGTGGCGTTGCACTCATCAGTAACCCCAGCATGGCTTCTTGGATCTAGATTTCCAGGTGACCATTTCGATCATTTCGATCTTGTGGGGCGTACTCTAATGATATCCCATTCTTATAGAAAAATTATCGTGGTCAGACCTGCCGAGCAGTGCAGTCTCATAAAACCGACTTGGTAACTCTGGATTGTGATATTATACACTGACTGGCAAACATCGTATACCTCTTTGCTAATTTTATCAGCCACTAAAAGCACGGATTGTCCTGCCTTTTGGCCGTCGGGGCCACCTGGGACCTATGATATATATGTGATATATGTCTTTGGTTTCCATCCTCTCCATTTCAAGGTGTTTTGCAAGATTTGAAATATTTATTCGAAACAATATGGACTTCTATTCTTAGCAAACCCAAAATAAATTCCGCAAATGCAGTGGCGATTTCTTCAATGGACAGAAGAGGTAGATTATCTCATTCTCCCTCTCTCCCTTCTCCGTCTTGGGTCACTCCTCTTTAGATTTGGATGTGGTTGTTGTTTTTTTTTAAACCCATATTATTAACCTTACTTCCCTCCTCCTTTTCCGCGAAAGATAAAAGATACACAGATCAAAAAATGTTTCCATCCCACACTTTTCTGTTATCGTCTAAAATCTCCTCAACTGCGTATTGCAGTATTGGCTCCGATTGCTTTCCGGCCCACATCATTCTAAGGCACAGAATGGAATTGCTGCACCCTTTCCCATACGTCAAGCAAGTCAAAGTGAGCAGTGCGTGCGGTACACTTCTAAATCATCAGAAGCCGCGCCTCTGCTATCTACAGTGACATCTCGAGTTTTATGTAAGAGGAAACGCGTTGGCCCTAATCTGGAGTCCTTAAAATACAAGTGACTGCAAACTACGATGGAGCTCGTGTGAAACCAGAGTATACAGATATTATTATTATAAACTCGAGGGTATAATCGCTCGAACTTCCTGCTAACATGAACACACAGTTAGATCACTTTGTGCATTGCCGTCCCCACTTAAACTGCCATATCAATTGTATGACGTAAGATTGACATCAGTTCCAGAGATCGATTCCATCCCTTGAATGGCTATCGATTTAAAAATCGGAATCGTTCTACAGTCCATTGCATGGATTGTCTCGAATATTCTTTCACGCATGCAGATGCTGTCTAATGTTGTGAAGATATAAAGGATGCGGGAAAGGGGGAAGATGGTGACTTCTCAAAGAAAAGAGGGTGGATAGTTCTGAGTGGGGCAGACAAAGTAAGACATGAAGGACACATAGCAGTGTTAAAAACTCCAAGATGGCGCCGCCCTGTGGCATCACGAATAAGTGCTGTACTGCACCTGTTCAAGTCAAATTTCTAAAGGATTGATAAAGTTTATATCTTATCTTATCTTATCTTATCTTATCTTATCTACTTTCAAACTGGTTGTCTCAGTGAGTTACCATTCTAATGCCAAAAAAGTTACTGTAGCATTAAGTTGGAATATATACATATATTTGTATATATATAGATATACCAATACAGAACATGTGGCACTTCGTATATATTCGGACATCTGAAACAGACTAGGATATTTTTAACCCATTGTTTCTTCATAGTATGCGACTATAACTATATATAATTTCATAAAATGACACAGTAGGTGACCGCGGTTGAAATGTTTTGTCTCCAATGCTCCACGGATCATAACATTCAAAAGAATCTAAAACACGAGCATCTCTACGAGCTGATTTTTCGTCGAACGCCTTACCTAGCCGAACATTTCCATCCTCAGGCGCTGCCCATATTCCAATTTATCGAGTCCATCCAACCTTCCAACCAACCCATCCATTTATCCATCCTTGCACCCATTCATCCATCATTATTGTTTCAAGCAAATAGACAGCAAGTTAGTTATACTTAAAGGGCGGCCCCTTTTGTGAAAGAGCTATGAGCTGATAGTTTACATGTATATTTTTTCGGAGAAAGGCTCGTGGAAGCTAGGTCGGGTAGAGAAGAAGGAGAATGCCAAATTAAATATCAAAATGGCTGAAGCTGTTGCAGTGGAGCATAGGGTCATTAGCTGGCTTAAACTGGTTTCCCTGGGGAGAAAATCATGTTCTTAATATGCTATTGCATGAGCGTGCAGATTTGTCCGTGCCGACTTGAGCAGGATAACGAGGCTGGTGAACTTTTCCAAGAATACGTCATTAAGAAAAGTTATGAACACACACACACACACACACACACACACACACACACACACACACACACACACACATACATATATATATGTGGAGTTTTGTCCGCAACTTTTAAACAGTACTGTCTATATTATGGTTTTGTATGTGTGATTTGCACGTATTAGCTCCCCTGCATAAATAACCGCAATATCAAAGCGCGTTTTTCCCAAGCTCTATAATGGCACTTTCACTGCAAAGTGAATCAGTGGCTTATGCAGAGAAACAATTCTTGTTTAATACATTTAAAACACAATTTAGTTTGACATCTGAATTAACTTGCCAGTTACGACATATTAAGATAAACAAAAATGCATATGGGAGGAGCTACTGCCTTGACATTATTTCCAGTTTCCTGGAAAGCATATCGAGTCCGCTTATTGAGTTTTGGACAATTAATGTTCTTCAGTTCATTTCTCTACTCGCGGTCCTAAAAATGTGAGCGCAGAAATGGAGTTTTGTACTATAAAAATTGACTGTATCTAGTAGTGGGCGTTTGTGGATTTTCTGTCTAGACAAGTTAAATCATTATGCAACAAAGTTCCATTCTTGAAAGTGTCTCGTAATTATATATGAAGACAAAAATATAGAAAGTCCTCAAAGGATCATGTATTTAAGACGGATGGATGACGTCAAACAAATGGTGCTAGACCAAATAACATTTGTCCTAAGGTGACCGCCCTTAAGAGAGAAAAATGCACTTTCGAGCACTTTGATGTATATTTTTGCATACTAAATCCAATGCATTATTTATTGGATACGTAGCGCTCCATGAAAATCTGCTTTACAATCTTCAGGGAAGGGTAGTACCTCTTCATTTAAAGTCACAAAGACGTCATCTTACAGTAGTGCTCGTTTTACATACAAGGGATTTACTTTTGCCATGGTTTGATTCACCGAACATCGACTGTAACCTCGAATTTCCCACGTATCAAATCTGGTTTCTCCGTGGTCTTACGAGCGGTTCCCATTCTTTGAATGTCGTGAGCCATTGGAGCCTACGTCAGTTCCATAGAGACTGGACAATAATTGGAAACCATACAGGGTTCATTCACTTCCGCCTTCTAGGCCTGGGCAAGAATTGCGTATTTTGATTATTCTCGATTCCGAGTATTAGCTACATGGAACTTGCGAATCTGGATCCCATTCCTTGTCCTAGGTAGAAAGAGGAGAGAGGGGACGATTAGGATAGACCTGTGTTTTGGGTATTTTTCGGGATTGGAGGGGTGGGCGGAATTTTTTGAGTGGGTTGGTGATTTTTGCTATTTCTCCTCTCCCCTCCTCATCCCCCCTCCAACCNCCCCCCCCCCCAGCCAGCCGGCTGTACTTTTGCACTTTCACGGGTATTCTTATGACTTCCTGTACCTAAATCTGGTCCTAAAGTTTGGGCACTTTGTTTTTGTTTTGGCTCCAGTTTGGCCCATTTTGCCAGTTAATTTGGCCCCAGAAGAGAAAATTATCTGACAACATTGTTGGTTTTCCTTACTGGCTATACTCTCTAGTTCTAGCTGGGACTCAGGACAGACCAGCGGTCTTTTGATGGCATAAACATCACGATTCTGAGTCAGATTCCCCATCTGACTCACTCGCCGCTTGATAAGAGTCGTCTGGCATACTCTGGGCAATGAACCGGTTCCTAAGAATTCTGAATGAGGATTTGCATTTACCGAATCCAGAGTCCGGAATTCCAGATCCGATTAATTCCCGGGCCTACCACCTTTGCCTAAAAGTAGCGAGGCGTGACATGTCTCCAGTTGCTTTCCAGCGATATTTTAACTATACTGTGATCATGCACCGTAATTTTTTGCACTGCAATGCTGTTTAGTTTTCATATATAGATTATATATTAAAAGATTTTCAATATAAATGTGAAAAGGTGGTTTACAGTATTTGGTTCGCCTAATTGATCCAAATAACCTTTCTTCATTTCATCCCACTGTCAACAAAGCGTGATCAGCGACCGTTTCCAGTTCATGAGTAGTAATGACAGTGTCTATACTAGGCAAATACAAGTAAGGAAGTCGTCTTAACACATGACATACAATGAACTCTTTTTCTTTCATTCGCATTACAATCTGTGTAATTAGCAGTCCACCTCCAAGCTTTAAATCCCCCCAAATTTATGTTTATATTACAAGTTTGATATTTCTTTTTCCTACAATTAGTCCATAACTCAGTCTTACAATATAAATAAAATAAATATATTATCTGCATAATATATTAATATTATTATCTATACAAAAAATCTTATCTTATCTTATCTTATCTTATCTTATATTATATTATATCATATTATATTATATTATATTATTATATTATATTATATTATTTTACAACGACCAGGCATTCAGGATGGGGAATACCAACAGTAAATTAGCTTTCATTTCCTTTGTGATTAATGGGTTTGTAATGAGTATTCACTATTATTGTCCACGCCATCCGACTAGGCCTAAAACATTTGATCCGTTATGCAACTATGTGAGTGGGGTTTCACATGCTAGCATTAGACGTTTGATGTGACGTCGTTTCCTTTGTAACTATCTTCAATGCTGTGGGGTTTCCCTCTGTCTAGATTTCACACAAACAAAACAAAAAATTCAGTCTGCCTTTCTTATCGTTTGTCATCGTTCTCTTCACATTTGTTTCAGTCCAGTTAAACATTTGAATTAAAAGTACTTGAAATTCAAAGGGCCGAAACACTTGTAAGACGTTGGTATCTTTCTCTGAAGATCTTCTGTTGCATCGCTCTCCGAGTAAGAGAGCTTTATATTAAAATTATTTATGATATCAGACATTGTCCGGCGAGACGACCGGAATGGGTAAGACCGGAAATTTTAGTTTTGTTGTAAAGTCATTCCAGTAAACATGTGTGCTTACGCGTTTTTATTTACCTAATTTTGTCAAAGAACATAAGAATTACATCAGAATCGGTCTCCCTGAAGATTATCGGTATCATTCTAAGGTGGCTTGGCAAAAATCAAATGACTGAAAAGAGGATTAGACCGCAGTCGCCGCTTAAACATGGGCAGATGAGAGTAAACGGACTAGAGCAACATTTTTTCGCGCTCTAAGGAGTTGCAATTATACGCAGACGCCTGCACTGCTGGAACTTCATAACTGGAGGTAACATGGGTGGACAGCGTCGGACAAAGATGAAAATTGACCTGCTGGACATTCTAATGGATTCACAGGACGAGGCTTCATTTCGAATGGCTACAGAATTCAGACAGAGCGCTGTGTCACAGAGTTTAAGCCCGTATATAGCAATCGCTCATTTTAGGTTGAGACATCTATTTGTAACTAGAATTCAATGTGTGACTATAATTCAGGGGCTTGGGGTGTCGACATCACCATCATTCCGGGGGGTGGGGTGGGGAGGCAGGAGGGGGAGGAGGTAGAAAATTATTTGATCGTATAAAAGGGTCTATTTCCGGCGACATAAAGGTGTGTAATAAATTTTTGGAATGTCAGGCGTTATACAAATTTGACCTTTGACCTGCTTACGAATACTTTGATCGAAAGCCTTGGAAATCACTAGCCGTATGAATATGTGCCGTCGTTTCTTTTGTAACTATTTTCACTGCCGTGGGGTTTCCCTCTGTCTAGATTTATTTTTAAAAAAATAAAATAATTTCAGTCTGTCTTTCTTATCGCTTGTAATCGTTCTCTTCACATTTTAGTCTCAGTTCAGTTAAACTTTTGAATTAAAAGTACTTGTCACAGTGTTTCTGTGGTCTAAAGTTTCATCGATGATTGCTAGCTGTTGGGATCTACTTTGTGTCACGTAACTGTGTGGTTCTTCAGTTCAGTTGTGATTGATGTGTCTTGAGGATCCTTTTCCCGATTAAAAATTCATTTCTTTATTAGTTCGAATTATATAATAAAACTGATCTGAAACTCGTGTTTGTTTGATATCAGATTTATAAAATTCGCTATACATTTATCGTATTCGCGAGCCAGAGGCTAGGCTCGCGAATACGATAAATGTATAACGAATTTCATAAATCTGATATCAAACAAACACTCATTACGGATCCGCTATACACAATAACGTGTTCAGTCTCTGGAATAGGATATTCATTAGAATGTCCAGTAGGTCCGTTTTTATCTTTGTCCGTTTACACTTGATTTAATTTATGGAAGGCGACGTTAAACGTTAAGGTAACAGTCAGTTTACAAAGCTCAGACTCCATCGAGCTGTAAATAAGCAAGTGTAGCAGTCATGTTCATAACAATAAATTCATTCCCTCACTCACTCAAACCACTCTTCCATCATTCGCACACTCGCTCACACTTTTTTACACTCTCTCTCTCTCCATCTCTCTTTTTCTTTCTTTCTCACTCTGTCTGTCTGTCTGTCTGTCTCTCTCTCTCGTTGGCTCTCTCTTTGCATCACTTATACGTTCACACTCACATTGATAGGTTGACAGCTTACTGCCTATTAAGACAACCCTTTAAAATCGGGGGTGGATAGGTCGGGGTGCCCTGTCTGCGTCTATTTACAAATATCATGATAGTAAAATGATAAATATTAGAAGTAAATTAGGCAGGCATATGTGTTAGAATCAAATATTATAATATTGCTTTCTTTTGGCCCAGGCTTCACTAAGATAAACAGAAAATGCCACATCAAAGAGCTCATAAACATCACATCTCGTGTCTCCTAATAAAATTAGCAATTTGGAAAATGGGGATAGCGACATAAACGTTTGAGATACTTGGGGATTTGTCAGAAGTTCTTTTTGTAAGAAATTAATCATTTTAACTTGTATCTCATTTACAAAGAGGCATGAAAAACGCAATGTTATATATCCTCGACATCAGATCTGCACATATTATTTCAGATTCACTCATACATCTTTTGTATAAATCTTGTTCTAGGCCACGCATGTTTGATCTGGCACGAAACTTTAGGGATTTAACATAAAAATTAAGACCACTGATAAGATAAGGCTCAAACTGGATATCAAGTTTTATTACTGAATAAAGTCGGAGTGAGTCTATCTTTCCACATTCCGTGAGCCATTCGTTTTGCCTATGTAATTATTACACAGAAGTACTGTAGTTTTAGGGACTACACGTGAATGCGAGACAAGCAAGAAAAGGGTCGCAAAACTTTTCGTTGAAAAACATGTACCCGATGATGAGCACCGTGATATGTTGTGAATTTCAATTGTTTTTTTCCTATAAACGAAAGCTAACTGACTTGTCTTTGAAATAAAGCCACGCTACCACTTCTTCCCTGCTCATATTGTTACATTCACATAATCGTAAACAGGAAGGAACCACAGATAAGTACAATCTCATCGATGGCAGCAATCAGTGCTCGATGATCAAATAATTAAAGTTGTGTTAACACACTCTAGTTCTCAGCTGTTTTGACCGGTGAGTTACGCTCTTTTCAATAAGACTTTCCACACTGTTTTGAACGATGTCTTGGCAATACTGGCAAGGAAATATTGAAATAATTGCTTGCCTACAACAGATAGTGAACATACATGAACATAATATGCAAGAAATAAAATAAAAGTCAGCAGTAACAAAAACAACAATTACAGTGACTGTCGTTATAACGACAATAACAAAATGGCAAAGACATCACCGGTGTAAATACATACAGATCTAAGAGTAAATATACTTCACTGGTTACTAATCACAGAATTAATTATAGTATTGAAATCTTCGGTTATAATATACATGAATGGTATTTTGTCTTCATTCATATCAGATTATTGACTGAAAAAGACATCAGCTAGATTTACATGTATATCATTCTGCATATTCTGATATCTTGTAGTCTAGTGCGAAAAAAAAAACGTAAAAAAAAAAAGGGAGGGGGTGGAAATTGTATGTATTCGTGAGGCAAAAAAATCTAAACAGTTTTAAGAAAATGTTGAAGACAAATATTTTCGAATTTTATTTTGTGATTAGTTTTACAGCCTGCCAAACCAGACCTCTTTATATTTATCTTACTAACACTAGGTTAGCTTATATGTGAATAGGTGTATATTTGTGAATGAAGTTAGGTTGAAAACGGAATCGGTTGATTTTTCCATTGGCATTTATCCACCCTTTTCTTTATGTCTTTGTCGAGTGCTTAAATTAAATATTTTAGCTTGAACTTTACTTCGAACACTGTCATCAAAATTGGATCACGATTCTTAGCAATATGATACTGAACATTGGATTTGATCTACTTAATGGAAAACTCCGGTTTACGTCAACACGAACGGTGTGATTACAAATAAAATGAGAAAAGGCTAGTTAAAAGACAAACAAAAAAGTTAAATGCGATACTTTTAACGGACATAAAAAATAAGTAATTCCGTTCATGGGATGACATTATCAGTGCAGCATGATAAAAGTCAGTGAAGTGAAATAATTTAATAAAGGCTGCTTGTGAACTTTTAAAATAATTAGAGACTTAGAGACAATACACTAAGAAAAGAGTTTATTAACCTCAGTCTGGTACGATAATGATACTACAGTACATTCCTGCCTCCCTCACCCCCTTCGTTTCGACAGCGACAAATAGGCATCTACTGCACAGAACCACTTGGAAATTCTGGCTTTCAGGTGATACCTATATAATGAAATTATCTTTTTTTTTTTAAAATATGATTTCATTTATATTGAAAATCTTATATATGGTCGCCGTTGAGAAAGAGTGGAGCATCCCACATTTTTACGATTTTTGCGGTAAAGAGTTCTATAAATAGATACTGACTCAATCTTGTTGGAATATAGGTTAACGTTGGTATTTTTGGCCTGTGGGGATTCTAACACCAACTTTTTCTCTTTATCAAGTCTTCATAACTCAAAGGTAAAATAAACTTCATCCTTCAATTTCTCAAACACAGCAAATGTGCGATGGTCCACTCTAGCTCTACAGCGACCATAAAAGAATAAACTGCACTGCAGTGGAAAAAAACATTACGGCGAGACGGTAGTTTGGAGTATTTGGTTTACCTAGCTGACCTAAATAACTTTTTTTTTTCTTTTAACCCTGCTGTCAACAAAGTGGGATGACCTGTGATCAGCGACCGTATTAACTAGTGAGTAGTATTAAGAATGTCTATACTCCGCATAAAACAATGAGGTATTTTCAGACGGGTGAGTTACACCACGTGTTCAAGGGATTTCTAGGATATTTTGATAAGTGACGGGTAATCTTACATAAGCAGAGCATGTAAACAAACCAACGTGTGAGCAAGATTTCCTAGGTCACGTGATGGAGCTGAAAATACCTAGGGGGGATCGTCTCAAACCATTTTAGTACAAATAATGAACTCTTCTCTTTTCATTCACAGTACAGTCTTTATCACAGGCTGCCCACTCTGAAATTTTAAATTCTTCTTTTTTCAATTCTGGATCCAACTTTCTCAAGTAGATATTGAAACGTCGCAGGCGTTTATTCTCAAATAAGAGAGACATTTCTTATAATCTTCCAAAACTTGATCAATTAAATGGTGAAATTCGCCATAATTTCTTTTCTTATAGGTATGTGTACCCAATATCAAAGTCTTCTCTGTTCTTTGCGTTTAAGCCAGTGCAACAACATGAGCTTGGTTGCTGGGTCCATGGCTGATGGAATAGTCAAACAAAAAACTATACCCCTGAGCGATCATGAAAAAAAACAACAAAAAAACCGAACGAATTCACTCTGTGTTAATCATTTGCTTTCATGATCTCCCAGGTTCTCATGAAAAAATACGAATGAATGAACGCGAAGTCACTCTGTTTACACGCAGACCGGAAACGTTAGTTATGTTACAAACTATTAAGGTTAACATCTCTTCTGGTTCGTTTTTGCCCTATTTTTGTCAAAGAAAAACAGAATTGTGTCGGACTCGATCTTCCTAAAGATGTATAGCTGTAATTTTAAGGATCTGCCAAATCGGTAACATTCTGAAGTACTATAGGAGAAATGAAAACAATTGAAAAGACAGTTAGGCCGCAATTACCATTTAAACGTGGGCAGATGATGAAGTAAACGAGCTATGGAAAACCAGCTACTACGTCATGTCTCTCGTATTGATGTATGATGTCATATTCTACATGAACGAAGTTTCGAAGGAAAAAATTCAGTGCAGTCTTTCTCATTGGTCTGGAAAGATCAAAGTACTCTTAAAGTTATTTTGTGTTCGAATTTCTTACCTTCCGAATGAACTGAAGACTCATCATAACCTGTCCAAATTTCTCAAAAAAAAAAATGATACCAATATACAAAATTTGCAGTTGACCTAATGACAACGACGTACGTGACACATGATATTATGTAAAGGCAATAGAAAGCTTTTATTTTCAAGTTTGAATCTTCTTTGGGCTGTTATAACGGAGGTAGGGATGCGTGCATGGCATATTCTGAAGTTATGATATATTGTACGCTACGTTATCAGATGTGAATTTCACAACTAAATCATAGTGTGCAATACAATCGTCACACCACGAAATACCATAATTATATGCATGTCTATCTCTCCCATAATGGACCACAGGGATTCCGAACATGAAAGTAAAAAGCTCTCTAACAACCGAGTAATTATTTTTTTTTCATTCTCTGTATTTATTTAGATCATCAATTTTGTTTAATGTTCCGCGTCTCTTCATGAATACAGACAATTGAATGAATTCGAAATTCAAGGAAAAAATAAATCAAGTTAACGGTTAAGCGGTTTTTTTTCCTAGAATTACTGCTAATTATGACAATTACACAAGAAAAGAGACGTCATTCGACCATTACAAACTTGTTAAACTTGTTAAACACTGTTACACCTGTTGTAATTAGGTCGCACAACTAAATGATCACCCCTCCCTACGAGATACAAAAATAACAAAGTCCATTACAGACAAAGGAAAGTCCTAAGAGGGTCTACAAATCGTACAGAAGCATTCGTCAACAGTTAATTGAAAACAAATAAAAATTAATACTATAATACAATACTATGTTAATATACCTCTTTCCTGTCCAGAAGCTAGTAATATTAAATGCAGTCGACTCGATTAATCGCAACCCAAATATCTCAACTTTCACAGAACTGGAACGTTTATTATATAACAAACATTGCTACATATCGATTTTAAAAAAAGGCATATGATAATCGCAACTCCCTTCACTCGCAATTTTATCCAGGCTTCTGAGAAGTTGCGAACTGGCAGAATTGATTGTTGTAGCATATTTCATAATATTAAAATGTCATGACACTGAACAATGTAAAAACACTTTATTTACAGTAACTTTGCAGACTATGTTTCGATGCCGGTTCCAGTGTCATTATCCGCCACATCATGAAAGTCTAAGGAAATTTAGATAAAAGCATCAGAAATAAGAAAGAGACTTACCTTGGTCCTGAATATTGTGTGGAGATGTCTGCTATCACATGAACCACCACAAGTCATCCACCACTAAGTCTCAAATTATGAGACAGCCACAGAACAAGAGGGTTTATTCACTCTATTCCTTAACTCGAATGAGAAAACACTCTTAATCTCCCTCCTTTATAGCCCAGCCGCATTTTACAACAGCATCCTTTTCTAGCACTAACAGTTTTTTATTACAGTCCTATTATTCCGATTTTTTTCTTCCTCTGACGTGTTGTTTCAACGTCCTAAACGTATCCACCCTCGGCTGTTTAATTTTTTTTTGGTTCGTTTTCGCACAAGAATGTTGCTCAGTTCAATTGTTTTTAATCTATCACGACCTCTTCAATGATTTTTTTTCCTTTTTCCACTGAGTCTATCGAACAGTCTGTTTGAGGTACGTCGCATATAACTAAGGCAAAGGGTTCTTAAACTATTAACTTATATAGCCATCATTTGTTTCTTTTGTGAGAACATGGAACGTACCCAGCATGCAGTTCGCGCCACTAATTGGCGTTCAAATTCTTTTACACTCCCAACGACGTGAGAACAAGAGGCAATCGATGTCATAAGCGAGAGACAACAAGCGGCAATGAACACTGCGAGAGCCTGAGTGTTTTGTACACTTACAGTAGAGCTCATGAACTGCAATTCGAGGGCACCAATCCATAAATTTGAGTGTAAATGTTGGAGCTGTTAAGAAAATTTGAAAAGGAAATGAGGAGCTCGGGACCTGGGCATTATAATGAGTATGCAAATGTCTCTATTACTTAAGTTTCGAGGCTGCGACGTCCTACAGTATTTTTGTTAAAATGTGGAAAGAATTGCTTGGTATGGATTGCAGAGCAGAGGGTTGGGGAAATGAAATGGAAATAGAACAATACTCAATGCAAAGCTTTAATTCCTGAGAGATAGCTCTGTGCAAGAATCTGAAAATGAGGTCATAGCCCCCGCCTTATGCAGCCTCAGAATTCGAAGGCGGGGATATATTATCCAGGGCTGGACTCCTTAGGGACCCGAGAGAGTGATATGACAAGCTGAATGTTTAATTTTTGATACTGGCATAATGCAGATGCCTCTTGTGCCATTGTGTTACCAATACGTTACCCATACCATAAGTAGGAAGGGGACTTCTATATGAGTTACAATCCCATAGTTGTTTGTGATTTATTAATCTCACTTAATTGAGAACAATTCTTACGACTCTCGTTTAGAGAAACAACCGGTTATCCCATGAGGTATTAGGTAGCATACGAAGTTATAATCATAGAGTACATTATTCCACTTTAGAGATCCTATAACATTTCTTATGAATCTTACAAAAGTGACATGTTAATGTGTCTAGAAATTGAAAGTATGCCATAAGAATACAAGTTTGTTCCCCATTTCTGAAAAATTAGTCAAAGATATCCGCATCTTCTTTTTTTTTTTCCCTTTCGAGACAAGGCCTGAAGTTTTCCGCCATGTTTTACTTAGGTTGAACTGAAACTTCCTTAGAGATCCTGCTAAAAGTAAATAATATAAACATAAGCTTCACTGGGCGATATCTGAAATCAAAGCACCACCAGAGCTAGGCTTGCTTAATTTGAGATAAGATATATGCTTTCAACATCAAGAAATGCCATATATCCATGCAAAGAGATCTATTTCATTTTTATCAATTAAAAATAATAGTGCTGACTAGATCAGGATGTCCAGAACTATCAAATTTCAGAAACAGGAGGAAAAAAATCATTAAGATAATATGTTCCGTTTAAGAATTCTGCTTCTCTCTTTCCTAACAGAAGGAATTTTGCGCAGAGACCATTTAACTAAATACTGTAGTACATTTTGTGCGTTGTGGCTTACTTCCACATCCACTATAAACCCGAAACTCAGAGCGTTAGAAATGGTAACCTAGATGTGCTTCCCCTGGTTGTCTCGCTCTCCTCAGGCACCACCTACTCTCCCTCCCGCACCAGACCATGCCCCTCTGGAATGAAAAAAAACTACTAAAATATGAATATACATTTTACACGGTTATCTCCACACTATGTATAATTTAGTCGCAAAGGAATAAAGAATTGCGATATTAGCAGAATAACGTGATGTTGCCATTGATTAGATAGAATGATATCCTTGCCTGTGCATGTAATTAGTCTCTGTGTTCTGTTTCACTGGATGAGGTGATAACCCGTTCTCCTTCTTTCTTTCTTTCTTTCTTTCTTTCTTTCTTTCTTTCTTTCTTTCTTTCTTTCTCTTTTTCTTTCTTTCTTTCTTTCTTCTCTCTCACCTTGCTCTTCATTAGAAAGACGGGCTCCACACATCGTTGAAGACGGATAAAACATTGTCTTTACGAGATGTAGATTTACAGCAAAAGCAGTGTTCGCCCAAATGGTCAGCATGAAATTCAATCAAACAAAATCGAGTTTCAGGAAGTGATCAAGACGGAGAACGACTTCAATCACGACTTTTCGCTGTTTGACGTTGTGTTATACGAGCTCGTATTACCATTATTATTTGATGTCACGTAGATTGCGCATTTTGTGAGCTCCATCAAGATATAATATTGCTTTGACACTACTGTATGATTTGATCCTAGTCAGAGCATGGCGTTAGCATGAGATTTTCTAAGCAGATTAAACGCCTTTTGGATTGCCTTGAGAGCATTTGGTTTCTCCTGTTACCATTCAAGGTGACGAGGTAAATGTAATTTCTCCGATATGAATTTTATGACTCGGTACAGCAGCAGCAGCAGCAGCAGCAGCAGCAGAAGAAGAAGAAGAAGAAGAGGAAGAAGAAGAAGAAGAAGAGGAAGAAGAAGAAGAAGAAGATGATGATGAACAACAACAACAACAACAACATCAACAACGACAACAACAACATTAACGACATGTACAGACTTTTCGCTCACTGTTTTGTGAATCGATACAAGAACCGTCCTCAAGAGTCTGGCAAATTCCTTTCATTTTGTCATTGCTATAGCAAGCGGAGTAAACTGACGTTACAATAGTGTGCCGACTGATAATTACTCTTATGACATAAGACATGGTTTAGTGATGCCTTTATTTCGTTTAATAAAACTGTCATCTAACATTAGAGATCTGTAATAACGAGTAATTTACCTCAAAGTTCGCATCGGATTTTTAAAAGGATGTTTGCATGGTCCCGGTACGCCACGTCACGTCACTTCAGATAGTGACTCATGAAGACAAATTTCCTCCGAAAGACGACACAAAAACTCGTGTCGTGTCATGAGGGACGTGGTGGAACCAGCTTCGTCAGATTAACTTTGAGAGTGACTGAAAATAACAAAATTTAAAATGGAGAGACAAAACCAAAAAAAAAGTCCAAGCTAAGTGACGTAACGTGCCAGATCTAGTGGAAATAAGCGCGACCTCTGCACCATTTTGCATTCTGAGAACTACCCATATCGCACTGCACCTCTGCAGTTATAAATCAAAGCGTCTACTAGCAGAATGATCGGTAATTCTCCCGCCTACCGCCAGTCATGTGACCAGTATTTTCTCGCAACAGTATCGGTGGTGGTGAATGACGCGTTCGTCGCTCCTAACTCCTCGTGCAAGAATTCTGTGATAGTCGTGGACCGATTTTTATTGTTTATACGATACCGACTTTTTTCCTGAGTATCGTTACACATAACGATTGCTTCCTATGTAACAACATAAAAACAAGACTTTAACCAAATATGCTATTTAGTCCCCCCCCTC
>JAWQUT010000036.1:1442964-1464963 GCA_033807755.1 Ellobium chinense | reverse complement strand
TGTGTGTTTCTGTGTGTGTGTGTGTGTGTGTGTTTAAATGGAAAAGGAATAATGAGACAAAAAGGACGCGAAAACATGTTAGACCTGTTAAGATGTTAGTCAAAACTCTAAACTGTTCGATACTTTACGAAAAGTACTCGCCTATACGATATTTCAAAATGCTCTCGATATCGATTACTCTGTATGAGTACACGTCCAGCACTACTACGTAGATGAGAGCGCGTGGGGGGTTGCGATGGGTATATTGGGTGCGGAGAATGGAGGGGGGGGGCGAAATGTGGCCATAGATAGAGAGTTTAGATCTTGCGGGTACACCACCACAATAGAATGATTAAAGAGCTGTTTGTGATTTTGAAATGAGCCTTCAGGGTGTGTCAAGTCAAGTGACACCTGTATGTGGAGGCTGAAGACCATGACGAAGTTGGCGATAATGAACATCATGATGATGAAGAGTTATTTTTGAAGATTTTTACGTATACGTTCGGGTCTCTTTCGGACTGCCATGGCAGATGAAGTCATGACCATAGTAATGTGGCATTTCTGGGTGTTCAATTCATATTTCGCGGTAGGAACTAGACATGAATATGTCATAATTTATGTTGAAAGCTATCCCTGTCTCAATGATCCTTAACAGAGTTTTGAAAAGAGTATGAGAGAAATTCATGTAAACGAGGTTCGATATCTTAAGGTTCTCCTGTATGTCTGATTAAATTGAATACAAAAACGTGAATTGGTTTAAAATTTAAATGCAAGAAAGTTTGACAAAATCGACGTCCTCAGTTTTCGGAAATGTATACTGCCTCTGTGGATCATTATCGAATATGCTGACTGTCAGTATCGACTATGCGCAGCTCTAGTGTGCATTCTCCCACATGACTGTGTAGGACAAGAACTTTACTTGGACGATATTTTGGTTGCAACAACTACAACAACAACAGCAGCAACAACAACAACAACACAACAACGATAACATTAACGACAATAACAGTAACAACAACAAAATAACAAAAGTAGCAACGAAAAAAAATGCAACAAAGAGATCCTGTTGAAGTTTAACCAGCCTCATAATTTACAACTATATCATCCAAAAGTTCTTCCACATGAGCTCTGAGGTCAAAAGTATTAGATGCCGATGTCATAAATGATTGCAATGACGTTAAGTAAAATGAGTGGCATGATATTTAGAATGGTAAAGATATGCTGGATGACGTTAATCCTAGCCCCACCTCAAGTAGTAAGTGATCTTATTCCATCTTCTTCCTCGTCTTCATTTCAGGTACCATGCCGACTTGTGGTAGACCATCACGGATCTACCATGTCTGCCGATTAATTGTCCACCTCAACTGTTCTCCAGTTCTCTGTGCGAATCGAAAATTACGAAATGAATTTTTCGGAGCAAGCCTTCTATCTGTGCACTCATATAACTTGCTGGTCCATCCGGAAGTTTCTGTCTTTGTCATTCTCTACTTCGTTTACTACTTTAGACAAAGGTTAATATGAAATCCGCAGGACTAAAGACGATTGTTCGGTGTAAACACAGTTTCAATTTAGACAGAGAAGCCTAAACTTAAAAAAACAAAAAACAAAGGGNGGGGGGGGGAGGGGGGAACTAAACTTGGCTTCTTGTTTCCTTTCGTTTTAGCAGTATTTTCGGTTTAACTATTTTCATTTTAACCGATGTTGTATTGTAGTTCTCCCTCCGTGACTAAGAGCTCTATCTTTTGTCACCCCATTGCATCACTTGTCCTTAATCTTTTACTTAGCGTGATCATTAGTTTCATGTAGCTTATGTAATGATATAGAGGATGAGTTCCATTGTCTGATAGTATGTCCACGGTTTAAGGAATTTAGGACAAAACTACTCCCGGGATATTTAAAAGTTAAACCAAATATGTAAAGATTAATAAAATACTTTAAAAGTGAATGGGGTGAAGACATACGCAGACTGAGTAATTTATGTTTCGGAATATTGAAGAAATATAATTCAGAAATTTGAGCCAAAATGGGCACCCTCTGGCAAGGACTTGGGGTGGGGGAGGAGGGTAAGCAGAGAGTGTCGTTTGAGAGAGTGAGTGATTATAGCAGTGATGTCATGATTTGTGTGTCAGTTTAACTCTCGAAAGTCTGGGTGTCAGCTAGATGAGAAAGTGGTAGATGAGTGGCAATAGTGTGTATGAGGAACACGGTTTATGTCTTGGCAATGGATTGTACACAAAAAATATTGTATTGTATGCATTATGTTGGCCTATGGCCTAATAAAACTTTTGAAACTTGAAAACTATGTAAAGACATTATTCTTATGAAGGGTAATAGTCTATGAGCTGGTTGTTTTTTTTTTGTCATCGGAAAATGACGTCCCCTTTCCTTTCTATTTTACGCCGATGTGTTTGCTGTAGCTGTCGGTGATCTTGATTATAATAAAGTTTTGATTTGGGGGAAGTTCCGCATGAATTTATTCCTAAATCTTATTTAAACTACTATTCCCCACCCCACATCCACCTCTACTGAGCTTGTATTTTATGTATAAAAGTAGTGACCGAGAATACATCCGGCTGGATTCGATTTCTCCATATTATGTCAAAAGTGAAACGTTATCTACGTAACATTATCATTGAAGATGCCAGAGTGTGGATTAGTTAAGTATTTGTGTTTGTGCCAGAGCGTATGGGACAATATAGTATTACATGCCGTGTTTCGTTTTTCCATGTTGTTTTGTCTTCCATATATATATTGATCGGCTTTCTAAGATTAAGCGACAAAAAAAAACAAAAAAAAACGTTTGCTTGAGATAGGTTGATTTCCTTTCTGGATGCAATGGGAAAAAAAAAAAAAACTTAGTGGTGAGCATCCACTTTAACACTGTAACAACCTGTGTCATTTGAAAGCCTCTAACCAACTAACCGTTAGCAATGGCCCACGTCCTTACACAAACCACTAGCATGGTATTTAGAAAACGTGAGTTCGCTACTTTCAATCCTACTAAGCAGACTTTACTGTACTGTACTGTAATTGTATTGTATTGTATTGTATTGTATTGTATTGTATTGTATTGTATTTGTATTGTATTGTATTGTATTGTATTGTATTGTATTGTATTGTATTGTATTGTATTGTTGGTCATGAAGAGAAAGCCTGGCTATTAATATAAACACTGTCAACACTGGTCAGAACTGCACTGCCTGAAGGTTGGAATTCCTCAAAGTGATGATAGTAAATGTAGACTTCTTATTCTGTGCCACTTCCGGGTTGACCATACAAAGAAAAATCCGTTAACTTAAGCCCTGATATCAGTGTAGTTGTTTAATGAAAGTGTACGTCAGAAAAGTACACGATGTAACACAGAATGCTTTCATAGCTGCGTTTTTTTTTCTTCGGTTTCTCAGTGAGGAAATATCGTTTCATTGCCCCCCCCCCCTTTTTTTTTAATATCGATACTATTCCTGTATATCCTCCCACTCTAATGGTAATTTTCATTTCTGTCTGTTTTCATCTAGAATAGCAAAGTTTTGTTTGCGGACGATAACAATACGGGCGGGCTTTCCAGGTGAGGCAAGGGGTGTGGACGTCAAGTCAACAAGCTGACGTTAAGTCAACATTGAGACTCAAAAGAATTGGAAGGGCGGGGGAAATACCCCTGATCGTAAATATCGGGTGGCCGACATATTTTTCCCAAATCGAGATTACAAATTGGGAACTGCGAAGGAATACTGTTGTATTTACGGTAAAAAAATAGTTAACAAACAGCAATTTAATGAAGATGACCGTTAACAGAGAATCTATGCGAGATGCGATTCCAATGATCCCGAACTGCGTCTGTAGAAGGTCGTACACACGGGATGTTTTCTCCAAACTCCTCGATTGCAAGATTTTCCCCTTAAATTTCAAAATCTTCCTGAAAGATTCATAAAACGTTAGCCCTTGCCCCCCCCCTCCCAATCCCGCTCCGACCCCCAGTTGTTGGGGGCAGAAACTGCAAAGAAAATAAGGAAACCTATAATGTCCCCTAAATTTTATAAATCCGTCGCCGAAATTTATGACCTGGGGCGAATGTCAACCCCAACTCACATGATATGGAAAAATACTGAGCTCACTTTTTATTTAGCATTCTTCCATATGGCCAATTTAATGTCAAGCACCATGGTTAAGCCTATTATCATCCCTATCATCTCAAAGCTCCCTCTTTTAGCTGAATCTTCATCTTTAGACATTGGAAGAAATGAAAAGGATCTAAATCTGCAGGTCAGACGGTCAGTGATGACTTTTACTGTACAGTCCTGAGGTGGTTGCGACAAGATATAAGACGAAAACGGCTGGCAAAGTGACCCAACAAATAACTGACTGCTGCACCGTATGCCGCTCTCAGGGTGTAGCAGATCTGGCTGTCGTTCACTAACCTCCGAAGTCGCCTGACTTTGCTTCGTGTGACTTCGTGACCTCTTCCCCTTGCCAAAGATGAAAACCAACTGGTGGGACGGGGGATTTGAAAGGGTAGATGAGATCTACTATGCCAAAAAGCAGATAGTGGTTATAGGCCTGGCTGCGACATTGAGATCACTGTACTGACTCTCGTAGGGGCTACGTCGAAGGTGGTGGGATAAATATAACATGTGAAGGAAGTCGATAAACTTTCGTAGGTTTGGTCCGGGGGATTTTTGGATTGCACGCCGTTCTACTACTTTGCTTCAAAGGTAGTATAGTGTTCTCCACTTCAAGACCACATTTTCACTGGATAAACATGCAACTCCTTTTAATCGCAGCTTTTCTTTATTCACCAAAATGATTATCTTAAAACAAGTCTCCTATATGTCAGAAGTATTAGAAATATTGCCATAGACTACGAATGTTTTAGCAGACAGAAATAACTTTCTTGAGATGATAATTTTATGTGACTGTAAAAAAATAGAGTTGGTTCGAGGAGGAAAGGGACGAGAAAAAGGGTGAGTGAAATCAACAAACTGCATTTAATTCGAGAATCAGAATTGGGATGATAACATAGAGTGTTATGATTGAAGTGGTAAGAACCGGAAGGGAGCTAATAGGCACCTGACTAGTTTTGAGCAAATCGGAGAAACTGTTGACTAAAGACTTTCTGTAAGACTCCCTCGGAATGATTCCATCTCACTGAGTTTAATAATCTTCGTATATCTGTGGAAATTTTAGAAAGCTGATGATATGGTGGATTATTTTTATACCAAATATGGCATTCAACGTTCCCTTTAGTTCCAAACCCTCTCATTCTTCAGTGATCTGGTTAAAAACATGGTAAATAAGGCAGAGATCAAATTTGTGGACCAGGTTTTTACCAGAGGCGTGAGAGGTACATTTCCTACGCAGGCAAAAATCTCTCTGATCTGTCGGGTTTCCTAGAATTAAAACCAATCGAAATAAATGAAAAGGGGTTGGGCTTTCAAACATTTTTACATGACTTATGTTTGTGACTTGCATGACTTCACTGAAATGAGTCCAAGTTTGTGAATTAACTTTATTTTGGCCAGAGACTGACTAACCAGGTATTACCAGATGTCTGGAGATTTATCCATAATAATGAACTGAAGCTGGCCACCAGAAAACGAAAGGATGAGTCTTTTATCATTAATAGGTACGAAACAGAGCTGACAAATACGTGCTCACAAAACGATACTGACAGTAGTGCGGTATCAAAGCCTGTAGTCTCTGTCGTCCGGAAATAAGGACGGACAGAAGCCGTAGTGGAAAACAGACTGGCACACGGGCAGTCTTGGAAGTGGAAGACGATGCACGCTGTGTGGACGCCATGAAAAGGATGGACGCATTTTGATCTTAGTCGACTGTGATCCAGTAACGAAATGCCACGACGGCTTGGTACTGTTTACGCGTATGAAGAATGACGTTATAAGCCCGATACACTTCCTCAGTTTGCGGGTGAAAACCCGTGTTCACTCAATATCATGGAAGCTTTATAAATTTAAGTGTGAAGAAAAATCACTAAGTGTTACAAAGCAACATGTTTCATTAATATTCAGCTGCGTGAAAACCATAGTAGTTTTGTTCTTAAAGCATTTCGGGAAAGATACAAGCCAGTAAGTTGCAAAGTCAGGGAAGTTTGTGGGTTATTCAGGCTCCTCCTAAACTGTCTCAGCAAACTAAATTCTTAGATTTGACTTTACCACAAATCTTTTCTTCACCTGAAGTTTGTGACTGATAGTGACTCTGTGTTGAGGCAAGTAACGCGTTTACAGCACAATCGGAGCACGTCTTTAAATATGACAGAAAAGCAAAAGGGAAAACTGTGTTCTGTACTATGACAAATATAGTATACCAGTTAATATGATTCTGGTATATTCGCGAAGAGAGAATATTAATGGGCAACGGTCCCTGGAGACAAGAGTTATTTTCCCTGGATGAATCAATGGGTAAAAAACAGTACTTATAAAGCCATGAGTAAATCAAGAAGCTCTTCCTCAATATTTATGAGTGTCTAAGTACATAGAGTATGTGATTATCTTATCATTGATAGCAACCTATCATCGAGTTAGCTTATGGAGGGGAGCCCATCCTATTATTACTTGGGCTAATTTTGGTTCCAGAATAGACATTACCATACCTAGGGCTCTCCAGGACCACTGTTATTATGCAGTACCCCTGTTATTTTTTGACCGGGAGTGTGAAGCCATCATACTTCATAACGTTTTCAGGCTGAAAGAACAGTGACTAAAATATCATAGAATATACTATAATTTAACAAGTCAATTGGTCGACCAGTTATACGGTAATACATTCGACACAAAGGCTGGGCAGTTAGACTTCAAAGATCGGGCCGAGCAGATATTTTTATCAAGCTTGATTAAATAGATTCGACTTCTGAGGTTCGAGCCTCAGAATCGATCCTTTCATCCGATCTTTGGGACAACAAAGTGTTGTGCCAGGTACATATTATCAACCTCTTTATATAACTGTGTCGCATCTGTGAAACTGTTCTTGGTAGATATGGGGCAGAAGTGTGCTTGTTGGACTTTGTGCGGAATGTTGGCTTTGTTTTGGATAAGAATAATTCTATTGAGTAGACAAAAATTCTCGGAGACCATATTTTTTTTAAATTCCATCACTGCAGGTATGCATGTCGCATGAAGCTGAACGAACCATCTCAATCAGGAGATGAGAAGGGATTAGGGAGAAGAAAAAGACATGAACGCCATCTTAATGCGATCTCTACCCGAGCTGCTGTGCTTAGTCCTCAGGACCACTAAATGTTACGAAGATCGAGAAAGCTCGAGCTGGATAAAATTCGAGGTGAACTTAAAAAGAATCGAACTTAGGATCGATCTTTAAATCCGATCCCTGAAAAGCTCGATCCGATCCGTGTTTTCAAAATGAGGGATCAGTCCAGCACCACTCGACTTACCAGTCTTGTTATACATCTAACATCACGCATTTTACCTAGTCGGGGGGAAATTAACATCCTACAGGAAAGGGCAGACAAACACGCCAGTTCTCGCAAAATACCGTCTAAATCTAGATCTACACTAGTCGAGGGTGGAATGAAACTCATTGAGTTGGACATGTTGGAAGAAAGAGAATCCAGAAATGATTATGACTAAATATACATTCATACTATGAAGGGAGAAATGATTTAAGTGGTGCTGCGCTGCTGAATAAACGACAAAAGCATATTAATGCAAATCAGTTTTATTAAGTTAAAATATTTTTCCTCTTGAGACGTAATCTCTGGAACGACCATACTAACACTTTGCTTACCAGCCATTTAGGACGTCATTATCACCAACTATGGACACCCATTCTATGAATGGTACAGTATGTGACTAAAATAAGTTTAAATAAGATTGTCTTCTACATGGTCTGCCTCGCAATCACTTTGATAGGATAGCAATACAGTGAACGAGTGTTAAAGCAAAGCTTAGTCTAAACTTAGAACTAATTCTTTTTGGCAGAGAGTGATCAGTTTCTCAGGTAAAGATCAAAACTAATCTAGGCTTCGTGGACAGCAACTGGCCAATGATCAATCTGTCGCTTATATTCTAACTTGGTGAATTTTTATAGTTTTGACAGTCGATCTTTTGCTTTGTTTTTGATAACGCTTGTTCTTCATCGGCAACAAGGACAATATCTCGGTGCACCCATTATGTAGCACACACATTCGTTTTCGTATCCGTTTTGGGTACTCTCAGATAGCTCTAATTTGACCCGTTTTGGGCACACAATTTTTCTCTCTTTATCATGTTTGTAGTCTGTCGTTTCAATTTTGACTAGGTATCGAAAAGCACAATAATATCACGATTATCTACACGCACTCAGTGGCTATGCTATTACTGCCATGATCAGCCCTATTTCCCGCTCTCCTCTTCATTTTCCAGCTGCCAGGAACTCTGTGAAGGACGCAACGTTCAGAAAAAAAACATCTAGATATTTTTTGTCCAGCTCCGATAAGGGTGGGTATTATAACCCACATGCACTAACAAAATCTCCTCGCCCTCATTGAACTTGTTAAACATGTTTTAGGTACGACCTCCGACACTCGGTGCACACGTACCATGTGTAAATTACTTTTTTCCCGTTACTTCTCAGGTCTGATCACGATTATCTACACCTACGTCGTACTCAAGCGGCGGTAAAACGCGTGAAACAGTCAAACCCGCATGGCTACACATAAAATTTTATGCCATAAATACAAGTGTGCTGATATAGCTAATATGGCCTGTCACAAATGGCCTGTCATGGAGAAATTTACTACCAATAGAGGAAAAGACTGTTTGATTTTCTGTAATATCGCTTCTGCCAACAACGGAAAACACAGTCAACTATCTAATGGCGATGCGCAAACAAATCTGCGAGATGCCAACCCCGTCTTGTGGCTGATTTTGATTCTACAACTATAGTATCCAGTATCACAGACCACAGTCATCCACCGATGAGTTACACTGATATTGATAAGTACATCCTGCGACAGTCGTGCAAGAGGAAGTCCGAGGAAAACATGGGCCATCCAAAGTTCTATGTGGAGAAATCAGAAATAAACAAGCTAATAAGCTGGATATTACTCATGTAAAAGGTCTAAGAGATGCTATCAGCAGGAAGCGGTTGACACTGAGACAAACGTTGCCAAAAAGCAGAGAACAGACAATCGCGACTCTGTGTTACAAAACTGAAGATGGAGAAAGTATACTTTTCCATATATATGCTCAACTTCAAATATTATCATGATAGGAACAGAAGCTAACATTTTTTATGCCTGTGAGATGTCGAGGTGTTTTGCGATGGAACATTCATGTATTGTCCTAAACACTTCTTAAAAACCTATACCTCCCATGGCTACCGAATTGGCTATTACATACCTTGTGTACATTTTCTGCTTCCTGACAAGAAAAGGAGAAATATGTGAAAATGTTGAATTTCCTTAAAGATTTTTGTGATAATGCACATCTCCAACTGGACAGCAAGAAGTTTCACATGGATTTTGAGACTGCAGTGATGTCACCTGTCAAAGAAGTTTTCCCCATGTCCATTGTCAAATGATTTCAATTCCATCTCGCTCAATCATGATAGAAACAGATACAAAAGTTGGGATTGGCCCCTAATTACAGGGACTCTGACAATGACATAGGCAGATGGCTAAGAATATGTTTTGGACTTCCAGCCCTACCAGCAGCAGAAATATAAGACTGTTTTGCGTTTGTCATGTTTGCTGATAAGCCCAGTGACGACAGACTGGACAAGTTTTGCGACTGTCTCGTGACAACATACACTGAGCCCACCTCCATGTTTCCTCCAGCCCTGTTGACATACTCGTCCCAAGAGAGCAAGAGAACCACAAACGGTTGTGAAAGCTATCATCGCCATTTCGGTGAAATGTATACGAGTCCACACCCAAACATCTTCCACTGGATGGAAAAGATCAAAGAGCAGCAGACAAAGACAAATCTGAAAATACGGGCGTCAAATAGTACAGCTCTACAAATAAGACGAGCAAAGTTGGCAGAAACTCACAGACAAGGCTTAATTATTAAGAAATATAGTGAACAGACAATCTCGCAAAAAGAACTCATCACAGCCATTGGCTTCAAGATGCAACCAGTGACTACATAAGTGTGACAGGCTTTGTAAATAGTGTATAGACTCATATAGCATATTTTTATCACATATTTTTATGAGACTTGTTATCTGAACCAGCAAAAACATTGTCCTGTACAAAATCCTACTTCCACCTCCCCGTTGGTGTGCAGAGGGCAACGGGCATTTGTCCGGCTGATGGAAGAGGTACATCTAATTAGTACGGTACAACTATTAATTTTTCCATACTCAAAACACTTTCTGCTGGGAGGAAATCGAAACTATAATCATAAATATTGTCGAGATAATATCTGCCGAATACGATTATGAATATGCCCAAAACGGGTGTTTCCAAATTCAAGTGACAAAAATGTGTGTCCAAAACGGGACTTGCGTCTGTAGACAGAAGGTCAGCCGGCCTATTGCGCATGTGCGGAAAAAGCAATCAGCTGTGTTTACGTGATCTCGAGCGAGGCCATGTGCGTGTAGGTTACCGGTAGCCTAGACTAGTCTAGTCAAAGAGGTTTTGAGTCTAGTCTACATCTCTAAATTATCAGGAAATTCGATTTCTAAGTGTGCTGTCTTGTTGCACAGTCGCTGTGTTAATCAAACTGATCCTCAATCCCACATCTGTCAGTAATTGCTGAGGTTTAGACTATATTCACAGCTGACCCAACATTTATTACGCGCTGTCTATCTTATTCTTTCAATATTTTATGTCTGACCCAAACGTCTTTAGTCTGACCTGTTTTCCAATATAAACACAATGTTTCCGCACATGCGCATTAGGCCGGCTGACCTTCTGTCTACAGACGCAAGTCAAAACGGGTGCTCGCCAATATTTCTGTTCATCGAAATCTTAGGCCTAGATAAGCGTTTTATGAATTAATTAATTAATTAATTAATAATGTCATCGATAAATCAACAAAAACGGCATTCAAACTACAAGCAATCAACTTATGTTATTCCCTCTTAACTTTAATGACCATCCTGAAAGACACTGTACTGCCGGTATCACCATTTCCAACACTACCGCTACTGCCGCCTTTGTTGTTGTTGTCGTCGTTATTGTAGTTGTTGTTTCTATTGTTGTGTTGTTGTTGTTGTTGTTGTTGTTGTTGTTGTTGTTGTTTGTTTGTTATAAATCTCTTGAATACACGTAAGATTGACACAATCTGCATTCAACTTGTCATGTATGGTTTCCACTGTAGGTTACAGGCGCGCATTAATTTTAATATCTTTTTANTGGCTATTACATACCTTGTGTACATTTTCTGCTTCCTGACAAGAAAAGGAGAAATATGTGAAAATGTTGAATTTCCTTAAAGATTTTTGTGATAATGCACTTCTCCAACTGGACAGCAAGAAGTTTCACATGGATTTTGAGACTGCAGTGATGTCAGCTGTCAAAGAAGTTTTCCCCATGTCCATTGTCAAATGATGTCAATTCCAATTCGCTCAATCATGATAGAAACAGATACAAAAGTTGGGATTGGCCCCTAATTACAGGGACTCTGACAATGACATAGGCAGATGTCTAAGAACATGTTTTGGACTTCCAGCCCTACCAGCAGCAGAAATAGAAGATTGTTTTGCGTTTGTCATGCTTGCTGATTAGCCCAGTGACGACAGACTGGACAAGTTTTGCGACTGTCTCGTGACAACATACACTGAGTCCACCTCCATGTTTCTTCCAGCCTTGTTGACGTACTCGTCTCAAGAGAGCAAGAGAACCACAAACGGTTGTGAGAGCTATCATCGCCATTTCGGTGAAATGTATACGAGTCCACACCCAAACATTTTCCACTGGATGGAAAAGATCAAAGAGCAGCAGACAAAGACAAATCTGAAAATACGGGCGTCAAATAGTACAGCTCTACACATAAGACGAGCAAAGTTGGCAGAAACTCACAGACAAGTCTTAATTAAGAAATATAGTGAACAGACAATCTCGCAAAAAGAGCTCATCACAGCCATTGGCTTCAAGATGCAACCAGTGACTACATAAGTGTGACAGGCTTTGTAAATAGTGTATAGACTTATATAGCATATTTTTATCACATATTTTTATGAGACTTGTTATCTCAACCAGCAAAAACATTGTCCTGTACAAAATCCAACTTCCACCTCCCCGTTGGTGTGCAGGGGGCAACGGGCATTTGTCCGGCTTACGGAAGAGGTACATCTAATTAGTACGGTACAACTATTAATTTTTCTATACTCAAAACACTTTCTGCTGGGAGGGAATCGAAACTATAATCATAAATATTGTCGATATAATATCAGCCGAATACGATTATGTATATGCCCAAAACGGGTGTTTCCAAATTCAAGTGAAAAAAATGTGTGCCCAAAACGAGTGCTCGCCAATATTTCTGTTCATGGAAATCTTAGGCCTAGATAAGCATTTTATGTAATGTCATTGATAAATCAACAAAAACGGCATTCAAACTACAAGCAATCAACTTATATGATTCCCTCTTAACTTTAATGACCATCCTGAAAGACACTGTACTGCTGGTATCACCATTTCCATCACTACCGTACTGCCGCCTTTGTTGTTGTTGTCGTCGTTATTGTAGTTGTTGTTTCTATTGTTGTGTTGTTGCTATTGTTGTTGTTGTTGTTGTTGATGTTGTTGTTGTTGTTGTTGTTGTTGTTGTTGTTGTTTGTTTGTTTGTTTGTTTGTTTGTTATAAATCTCTTGAATACACGTAAGATTGACACAATCTGCATTCAACTTGTCATTTATGCTTTCCACTGTAGGTTACACACGCGCATTAATTTTAATATCTTTTGAGTTAGATTTACGAGGAGAGGTGATCTATTTATCACATCATGATTTTCTCTCTGTCAGGGGCCCAGTGACTTTAGCTGTGGCCAGTTCTAATGCATTAAACGTTTAGGTTAAATTAAAGCAGCACTCTTTCGGGTCAGAGATTTGAAAAGATTGGGGCTGCCAATGAGTTATCTCCCTGTTCTCTTGAAATAGCATGAGGTCTCAGCTGGCTTTTCATCGGGGTGGGTCAGACGAAGAGACGCAGTAAAAAACTTTGCTTGTCATAGGCTATTTAAAGATGTATTCTTTTTTTTAGATCAGATGCTTATACCCATTACTGGTGAGTAGTGGTGAGTGGGAATGGCCAACGAAAGTTTGGCTAGAGTGAAGGCAGTCGACAGTACACAGTAATATATAGCAAAAAGATATGGGCGTGTGTAAACTGCAAGGCACGTTTCTAGGCCTATGGTCTTGATAAGTGAGAATTTTTAAACTAGGCTAGGCAAGAAGCTGTCATTTGTTTTCAATAATGCACCAAGAGACCTGGGTCCCTGGTGACGTCATACAGGTCAGTTCCTGTTTGAAGAACAGTTCCGCAGCTTTGCTCCGGTTGAAGCTTTTTCTCTCTCTCTTTTTTGTTTCTTTTGACAGAACAGATATTTAACATCTTTACAGACGTGGAGCCAAGAAGTGTGGCCCGACAGTTTGATGAATCGCATGGCTCTCTACACAAATCTTTCTTTAATGATAGTTATCCCTGATTATTCCCGCTCAATATCTGGTTAATTAGTTCTCTCTTTCTCTCTCTCTCGAGAAAGAGAGAGAGAGAGTGATAAAGTGAGATGGAGAGAGAGAAATACAGAGAGTGTGCCTGCATGAGGAATACTCGCACTGCCATAAAATGTATGTTCATTTTAATTTGTCATACGTGTTCATCCATCCTGTCATTTGTCATCAGTCTTGTATTGTCCACACTCAGCGCTGTGCGGTCTGGACTTGTTGAAGTAAACGTTATCATATTAAGCTGATAATGTTTCAGGTCTAACCCTTTCGATCCCAGACCAAGGGAATAATCAAACCATGATGAGATTTAAAAGCTGTTGACTAGCACTATGAATGAACAATTCATGGCTAAATTTCGTTGTAATCTCCCCCTGATTGTGTACCGGCTTATTGCTGACGCGTGTTTCCGGTTTAGAGCTATGTTTTAGGTATGAAGATGCCAATTGCACCTGGCAAAAAAATATGCAATTTTAAATAGTCCCTATAAAATCACAAAACTGGCCATAGGGAAAGGGGGGGGGGGGGGGGGGTTGGATTTTAATTCAAAGGATTAGATAGGTGCAAGTACATGTGTAGACTCAGAATAGATGAGGTTTAGCCACTCTAGTATAAAGTGTGTGATTGTTGCAAAGTGGGTAAGGTTACCCTGTTTACTGAGTGAAACAGCCTAAAGTCTTAGGTGATCTGCATCACTGCCTAAGTTCGCAAAAGCTAACCGGTTGAGGGGCATTTTTCTTTGTGTAAAAATTTGGAGGAAGAGCTAAACAACACGTTTGGAAAGTATTGTGGCTTTGGACCCCTGGATAAGTTAATGAGAGATGTAAAACCGTATATAGCCAACAGTGAAAAAAAAAATTTAAGATAAGATAAGAATGACTTTATTATCCTTAGAAAGGAAAATTGCCTTGGCTGTGGTACATGAGAGTAAATAATAAATAATCAAGTAGTCTAAACATAGTAGTACATAACTCATTACAATACAATACTCAGACTAATTCACATTCATGCATACTGCCATACGATTCATAAATCAGGTTACAAACTAATCACAACAATAATCACTCGTTCACTTCACATGTTAGTCTCATACCCCCTCCTCCCTCCCCCACCACTTCTGGCCATTCTCACTGTGAGTTTACAGTGCAGTGTGCTTCATTTTGTTTTTTTAAGATTTACTGTGACGGAGAGTCCCTCATCACTCTGACTGAATGATTTAGCATCTTCATACCTGTATATCACTGTGTGGTAACAAGTAAGTGGTGGCTTAGTGGGCGCTGGTGAACGTTGTCGAACTGAATGAGTAAAGCTTAGATATATAAGAGTTGTGACTATCTCATTAGTGTCTCCAACCTGAAAAAGGATCTTTTCTAATTTTTTTTTTATAAGAAAGACAGCATTATCTTTAACAGTGCTTATAATTTCCTGTAGTCTGTTAGATAACTGTAAGAGTTGTGCAAAATAAACATTATTATAAATAAGTATGAGATATTTCGAAGAGTGACTATATTGGTGCTGGTGTCTTTTGTCTCTTAATTTAAAAGTACTTTTATTAATCTTTGCAGTACTTGCTGTTTCCCAATGCATGTTTATCTAAAAGTCAGAGCGAACATAAGATAGGTCAAAGAATATCTATTTCAGTGTTCTTCATCAGTGTGTTTTAAATTGCCCTTAATTTCTTGATACCCTTTTACAGAGGTCAGAACAAATTAAAGATTTAATGACGCATGAGTTGCGTATCATCCCAGGAATGATAACTCTTTGGCTTGCCACGTAAGCAACGTTTACTCAGCACTCAATTTCTTTTCGGGTTAATCATTTTCGGTAATGTTTGATTTGTTTACACTATTGGATATTATGTTACTTGGTTTACGAAAGGGTCGCAGCTGACATATTGAAGAGAGATTGATGTCTGGAATGCCCCACTTATGATAGCAGATTTTAGTACAAAATAAATTGCTGTGTTCGAATTTTTGGTCCGGGCGAGCTTTGCTTAATTTATTAAGCGACTTCATGATATTGTAACCTCATTCATTAACCTCTCGGCTTCCTGGAGATTTAGTTACAGCAACAATAATCGCTGAACTCATGCATTTAATCTATTTAGCTTAATTATCAAAACGTGGGAAATAATGAACAGAATGGGTTGATGCACAATGCTCTCTAAACTTTGCACCCCGGCAATAATCACGGAAAACCCCATCAATGACGCCCTAGGTTTTGCAACTCTGGCCTACTAGAGAGATAATGTTTTTGGCATGGTACTGACTTCGTCGACAGCCAGATAGCTTGTGGGATTGAGATTATGACCAAATAAGTTGCTCTATGTGCATTCATGTTGAAATTAATACGAGCGTTTAAATAGCTTGTGGTGTAAAAGCAATCTCTCTAATGCAGGCAGTAGATCTTATTATGAAAAAGACCGTAAATATATTTAGCACTTGTTTCATCTTCATGCATTAATCACTAGCACCCGAGCGGTATCTGGTATCTTTTGCAATATCACCATTTCACGGAAGAGGAAGCAAATTTAGACCCAGAGTTAACGTCCCAGGGCAACAGGGGGACGGTATGGATTCCACAGTTGTTGTTTTTTAATCCGGAAGCCATACATCTCAGTCATTATCCGCCATAAAAACAGCAGTATAGGCAGAGTCTGCCTGAAGCTGTGAAGCCCACATTATTCAGAAGAACGCTTCGCTTTGAGCACTCTGATCTGACTATTTGATAATGTTAAAATGTATTAGGAGGTAACTTTCTAGGACTCTCAAACTTTGTCCAGCATGCGTGATGATATGGTGTTAAAAGTATACCAGGAGTTAACTTTCTAAGATTCAAACTTTCTCCAGCATGCGTGATGATATAGTGTTAAAATTGTATTAGGAGTTCACCTCGAAAACTCTCAAACTTTTTTTAAGTATACGTGATGATGTTGTGTTAAAAGTGTAATAGGAGCTCATTTCGAAGACCTGTCCAGCATAGGGCATGATGTCTCACTTACTTTATTTCTCCACCATTAAAATATTGAAGAAAAATAGTCCACCGCAACGAAATGCCTGGCGATTTGTTTTAAGTTTTTAATGCTCTGTGGAGCCCATAGCAAGTGGTACATATACGAGACCCAAAGAAAGTCCGGAAGCAAGAAACTTGTTTTATAAGACAGAATTAAACACTAGGACGTGGCAACATTAAAACTACTATTATGCTAACTTTAGGATGAAAATGCCTGAAGGAACAAAATAAAAAAAGAAATTAAATTACCAACTCTTTTCAAAGCACGGATGTGATTGACAAACTCTATAACAAAATTTTAAAATAATTACTTGAAACGTACAGAGAGATGGCCATAAATGGTTATAATACAGCTACCATTGTCTCTTTTGAATAGCAGCTTTTATTCGTTCTCTCCTAGTGTAACCGGGTGGCAAGGGATACTATAGTAGTCTTTCTTTTTTTATATATATATTAAGGGGGAGGAATGTGAGCTCAGTCTGATAATTTTTCAGATGTTGCATATTATTTCAGAGATGTGGGTCACTAGGGATTTTACCAAATTAATATGAAAAATCAATTTTGAGAAGATGGGCCGAAACAATGTACACGAGAAATTTCTTGTCCCTGCCGGGAATCGAACCAGGGTCTCTCAGCTTGCAAGTCTGAACGTGTTACCACTACACTACAANCTTCTCAAAATTGATCATTCACAGTAATTTGGTAAAATCCCTGGTGACACACTTCCTTAAAATAATATGTAACATCTGAAAAATTATCAGACTAAGCTCACCTTCCTCCCCCTTAAAACTTAAGAAAAAGAATACCATACTACTATATGCCTTTCCACCCGGTTACACATATTATTTTAGAGATGTGTGTCTCTAGGGATTTTACCAAATTACTGTGAAAGATCAATTTTGAGAAGATGGGCCCAAATAATCTACACTAACATTTCTTGTCCCTGCCGGGAATCGAACCAAGGTCTCTCAGCTTGCAAGTCTGAACGTGTTACCACTACGCTACAATAACAATAACAATAACAATAGCAATATGTTTATTGAGCTCTGTTGGAAATGAGCAAAATAACAATATTTTTAACAAGCAATTCACATTCTGCCCTCCCCCCCTCTCTCTCTCTCTCTCTCTCTCTCTCTCTCTTTCTCTCTCTCTCCCTCTCTCCCTCTCTCTCTCATAACTTCACACTCAGATTAAAGAACTTTGAGATTTACACTTTTTACACATTCGAATGAAATATATACAGTGTTGCTGTATGCTGACGGCACGAGGGCACCGCTAACGAGAATACAACGGCATAATAAGACATGCTGGCATGTTATACCAAAAGGCTCACTATAATTCTTTAACACTGTTTAAAATAAGCCTTATAAATTTACTCAATTTCTTTAAAGTACCAGGGGCTGTAAACTACTAAATAATTCATTATATTTAATCATATTGGGTCGATTTCTATAATATTTTGGTACAAAGAGTCTTCTTTCCCTATCAAAAGATGGGCATTCTAGTATGTAATGATAATCGTCCCCTATTTCGCGAAAACACTTTTCACAAATTCTGTCCCTAATTTCCGTATTATTATACCTCCCTTTTCAACCGGTAAGCTGTGATTACTAGTACGATACTTAATTAAACTATAAACTTCTGCTGAGAGCCAAGTGTTCACTCGTGACTCTAACACACTTCCTGACTGCTTACACTAGTATCCTCAGACTTTTGAGTAAACTGCCTCGGGGCGCAAAGATATACAAGACTATTGACAATTTAAAAACACATAATACTATTCTTTTATTCCAGAGTCCTCATACAAAGATTAACATCCTGAGCAGCTTCATGACAATAAGTATTCATACCAACACTCTCGAATATAAAACAAAAGCTGATGTCTAAAAATCTTTTCCCCNCCCCTTTTTTTTTATTTCTAATTTTACGTGCATTGGCAAAAGTCTACACTCAGCACAGAGTCACTAAAAGGGGAAGAGGTTTAGCTTCAGTATTTCTGTTTTGTTCACGTACGTCAAACCTAATACTATTTACTCAGGAAGATGTCAGATTGGTCACACCTTTGTTTCCCTTCCCAAATCATAGTTATATGATCCACTCCTCGTTGTGATGGCACGTCATTGCATGTTGATTACATTAAGCCGACATCCATTGATGAAAAAAATTGATGCTACATGTTTTCACATGCCGTTCATATATAGGGCAGGTCAGTATAATATTGGTCATGCACAATGATATTTTGATCTGATATCCGAAGTAACGTTTTAAGATTTTTAGCTGAATCTGTATTTGACACATACTAAGATGGAAGCTGTCACTGAGTATGGCTTGAATTGAAGTTCTACATGACACTTCCAGTTCACCACCATCACAAGATATAATTAGGAAGATATAATTGTTTTAGTCCTGTATTGTGTTGCTTAAACTTTGTGTTACGGATGAGGAATAAAAGCATATCAAAAAACGACTGTAATTTGATCCAAACCAAGGATTAAATGAGAAATGGAGGGGGGGAACGATTTTTTTCCATTCTAAACTGTTGTGTATTGTGACAAATCCAACCAATCCACGGCTGAGCTGCTGAGCTTTTGATCAAGCGGTCATAGGCTGAATTCTTGCCATAACATTGTTGTATTTTTTTCCTCCAAAACTCATTTGTAAGTAGGCACAACTTATTTTCCTTATAGTTATGCCTGAAAATGGAATTTGGTATGGATGTCACCATCTTAGAGCACCTTCAGGTGCCATTCTTCTTTAAACCTAAATTTTCCACTTTATAACATTCTCTACAAAAACAACTTGAAGATGTCTTCACATCAGCTGAAGAATAACTGCCATTACCGGCACGTGTGCTGACTTAGGCAAGTGAGAATGTTCGTTAATGTTTCTCAGGTAATGGAACGTTCCCTGTACAGTCCAGTCAAATGACAACACTCGATCTGTACATACGATCATGGTCAGCCGATCTCACTCTCAAGGCAAAAAGTACACAGAGTAATGTCCTGTATGGAGCAATTTATTGTATCCCTCATTCAAACGAAATGCTATGTGGAAGAGGGACTCAGAGTCTTTCTTTTCAGACATAGCTTATTGGCAAAATTTAAAGTAATTGATCTTTCCTCTGAAACGTTTCAGTCCCACAAGTATGAACTGATTCCAGCTTCAGAGCTACCGCACCCCGGAGGACAAATGACACTTAATCTTAATCAAACTTCAGATATGTCTGGCGGCCAGTCGAAATCAGGCTTTTGTATCTAAACTAAAATCTGAGCTCAGAAATTTGATCTGGGCCAAGTGTTATCAAATCTGTATTGGTTGCCGAAATTCTAGTATAAAGCAGAATAATCTCTTTTTAATGGTTTGAATTTTGTGGTTGAATGGTAAGTATTTTAGGATGAATTTTGAGTCTTTGTGCTGAAAATTATGTGACTTACCAATTATACAGAGTAAAACTTCTTTTTTTTTCCGAATTTTCACCAATGCACCGCAAAATAGTACCAACCTCTCGCTTACTCCCGTGGAAAAACTGTTATAAATGTTTTCCATATTTATGTCCAAGAATGGCTAACGCCAAAGCATTAATAAAGATTAGCTCGACTAAATATTTTTCATTTAAGTTTATGGGACTGCTCACTCCAAAGTCCAACTTTGGGAAAAGTGTCAGTGGTCATGGGTGAAACTAGGCTTATACGTAAAAGATAGAGAAAGGTATTCAGATGGAATATAGGACTAATGATTCAATTGCGGTGGAGTTAGTGTTGGACGCTGAACTTGCAAGCTGTGAGACCTTAGGTTCGATTCCTTGTAGCCTATGAAATGTTCTAGCGGTAGGTACTTTTCGGTCTTTCTTCTGAAATTCGACATTTATCACAGTGAATATGAAACATTCTTAGTGTCACAATTTCCAGATAATATGTAACATGTTTAATTATATTTTATTGGCCCACATTTCCTCTTTTCCGCTGTAATAATTTATGATTTACATAGCTGCAGATTCAATCATTTATGTCACGTTTACTGAAATGTGTTCCCCTACATCATGATGGCACACTAAAGAGTTAGTCTATTTGTCAGTCTAATTTTCCACAAATTTTCACCGAAAAAAAAATATTGAAACGAGTATCAAAACAAACCAATAATGTTATAAAAGTTATGAATATTTTTGCGCCGCGTGTTTGAAAACTGATATGAGTGTAGTCATAATATGGGTCTGAAATCAAATTTAGTCCGAACTCAGATCCCCGTCAGCGCCGCAGCCATTGTAATAATCAACGGCCCATGCACTATTGAGTGGGTGATGAGGGGAGGGGAGGAGTGGGATTGGGTCGGGAACTATGGAATGTGATGCCGAGCTAGCCGGTAGAGAATAATTATGCATGCTTCAGTCTCAGTAGAAATCTAGTTTCTACCAGATTACGCTGACAAGGATGTCTAGTCAGAAAGTCGTGTGGGGTAGAAGAGGGGAGAGGAATAGGAGAGGGTGGGGAGATGGAAATAACTCTAATCTTGCTGTTGCCCGAACTGGGAAGGCTTGATAGTAATCAGCCGAAATCTGAATTTTTAAGCTCTGCGATACTCAGCCTACGAGCTCAAAGTATTCAATGTATCGATTCTATTTCTATTCTGAAAAACTGTACTTAGCTCCCTGTGGGCATTGTGATACCTATCAGTACTTTCAATACTTCCAATAGTTTTTATACCTTTCGATTCCGCTAGGTCTGGCAGTGAAGAGACGAGTAGTTGGTCTGGCACTAAGGATCGAATTAGGATCTAAATTGAGTTAGATACTTTCGATACCTTTTGATATTTAGAAGACCTAAAGTTGGTTTGTTACTGAGAATCGGAAGAGGACGACATATATTTCGATATACCCTCCATACTTTTGATGCATTCGATACTTCCACCCGTTCGCGATCTTATTGATACTTTCGACACTTCCGATACTTTGATACTTAATCGAAACTCCAAGTATCGAAAGTCTCGATACTCAGAAAAGATGCCACCCACCACTGAGACGGCGGAGTAAATAATAAGACATACGTGTGTTCTATTCACTGCCCTATTCACACAAAACGTCAGGCGAGTTCACACACGCTGGATATCTGAGAAGCAGACCGATCTAACCCACACAGATTCACAGTCAAGAAAATCGCATTTAAAGTTTTGTGCGCTTCAAAATTTTCAATAATTCTGGGTTAGACCGGTCTGCTTCTGAGGTATCCATTTGTCGTAGAGCTTCCTTTGTAAAAAAAATATTGATGGACGATGTTCCCCCTAGCCTGCATGCTAAAAATCTCATTTTTATTTATTTTGAGGGTTAGACCGGTCGGTGTCTCATGTATCCCATTATGAGTTAGCAAACAATGATTTTTTTTTTTTGTGGGG
>JAWQUT010000036.1:1412170-1435261 GCA_033807755.1 Ellobium chinense | reverse complement strand
AATTTTGAGCTTGGTTGCTATTTGTAAACAGAGCCTACATTTTTCACTGGTCAACGCCAAACCCCTCCTCTTCCGCCTGAGCACACCCTTGACCTGGCAGTTCCAGCCCAGGGCTAAATAGTGCCTGGTAAAATAAAGTAAAATGGACACAGATTTCCATGATATCAAAATTTTCCCCCTGGAGCCCTTATTACTGGAAGCAGGATATGCCAAAAGAGGGAAAAGGGGGGATGAAATATACCCCATAAGTTGTAGGACCACAAAGTGAAAGTACAATTACAGGCCTGTAACCATCACATCGCCACCGGAAGAATGAGCACCAGAACTCTTCGCTGGATCCGTGGTTGGGAGGCTGAGCATGTGTGAGTGTCCGGAATGCAAGGAAGCCAGTTCGCTGTCCAAAAAACCCTACAGACCCAACAAACATCATCATACAAGATTTCAGGAACCTCAAATCACTCATTTTGAAGGCCGTGCCAGCCAATATCAGAGTGTAGAAATGTGTAAAAAAAAAAAAGACCTGTGATCTGGATAAGGCATCCAATTTTAAAGTTCTGGGTGCAGTTTGAACTTACAGATACAGTATAAATATGTGTGTTTGGTCTATGTATTCGCACGCCATCAAAACCCATTTATTAAAAAAATGGGGACCAAATCAGAACTGGAGGTGACTATTTTTGAAAGAGATTTATGAAAAAGTTTCAACGCTGACCCCGCGGTTCCACCCCCTCCCACCGTCCTCCTTTTTTCTTTCCCATAAAAGAGCGGGCAAAAGAAGTACTTTAAGCCCCATGGGAGAGATATTCCGAAACGACAGTAGAAATTGCAGAATTTTGTTTATTGGGACGAAAGAAGAAAAAAAAACCCCACAGATTCCAGTAATCTACAAGATACTGTACCTTGCATTAAAGCTGGGATTAAACATTGTGGCATTATGATGTATACCTTTGCTTAATTGCAACTGTCCCAGTGTTCCCGCGGAGTTCCGATGAAGCAGAGTCGGGTTATAGTTATGATACAACTCTATATGAGTCTAATGGCAACGACAAAGTCCCTTTGTATCAATAAAGACAATTATTACAACATACTAAGAAGTAACTGCAAAGGCGACAAAAGAAGAAGAATAAAATATCTAATAATTTGAAAAAACTAGTTAGAGACAAATATTTCAAAGCACTGGTTGCGCCACTTGGGGTGATAGTTTCACGACTCTGCGCACAACCACATTTGACCTAAACATCACTGCTTACTTACATATTAAATTTTTCCTTGAGTAAACTAATGATAATACATGCTTGTTCTCATGTTGTTGTTTTTTACGTGTCTACATAGAGATTCATTTCTGTCTATTTAAAGTCCGATATTCCCTGTTGTGTCAATGTCTGGGTTAAAAACGGTTACTCTCTAATGAATATGACACCAGCTCTTCTAGCACCGATACAGAAAATTATCCGGCTATAACAGCATGTCCGGTGAAAGTGACCTTGCACGCAAATTTAAGTGGCCTTGAATGCTTCCTGCTATGATCTATACCTCCAGCCCACCCCCCACCCTACACTTATTAATGTCCTTAATTCTCCATACGACACGACAACATTTCTTGGAATAAGAGCAGAAATGGAAATAATTGTTGGTCTCCTGTGGTTTGCTCTATTCTTGGTTGAGGTGGCTGAATATACGGCTTATCATTCCTCAGGTTTCAGCTATTACAGTGCTTCTACTGCTGTCACTGTTTCTGCCGCGATTGATGCTGATGCTGCAGCTAATTTTATTGTTGCTGTAGTCCATTACTCCTAATACAATTGCACGACTATCATTACTACTATTACTGATATTATCACTACTTACTACTACTACTACTGCTACTGCTGCTAGTATTACTACTACTACTACTATAATAAGTACTACTACTACCACCACTATTACAAGCCTACTACTGCCACTATAATTTACGGTTACTACTATTACTACTACGTCTATTACTACACTACTACTACTACTACTACTATTGGTATTATTTTTACCGGTGCTACTGTGCTGCTGCTGCTACTGCTGCTGCTACTGCTGCTATTATTATTACTCCTACCAGAAGCCTACTACTACGACTATTATTATGATTATGATTACGATTACAACAACAACAACAATAATAACTACAATTACTACTAATACTATTACTCCTACTCCTATTCCTACTACAACTACTACTACTACAATTACTACTACTATTACTACTACTACTGCTGCTGCTGCTGTTGCTGCTACTACTCTACCACTACTATTACTACTACTGCTGCTTTTTAAATTGAAATGTATTGTATGTATGGGAGTGGCTGGCAAGCTCTTGTTACTGGCGTTATTTGGACCAATCCTTATTGGTCATTCTCGTACATGTATTTCTCATCAGGCCAGTTCTATCTACAACTCATATGTCTTTCGAATCCATTGTTCTCATATCTGTAGCATTTGCAAATTCGAAGTCGGGCAGCGTCCGGGGAGATCCATTCAGCTAGGTGGAAGTTCCATAGCAGACGGCTGTGTGTCCTTCCGGTGAAATAAAAGCTAACCGGAAATTTAGAACAATGCGTCCATGGCTGTGTGGGAGAGCGGCCAAAATGGATTCTGGAAGGTTTCCGGTTATTTTGACTTATCATAGATGTATGAGTATATTTAATATTACAATACCAACGCGTTTGACGACAGAGTATGAGTCTAAATAGGGACAACACGGTTCGATTCTGTAGGGGAATATCACTTTGAATACTGGGATAAAAAGGCGACTCCGTGGGGAGATGGTGTGATGAAAGAGGTGACTATGACCCGGAGATGTAATGTTCTATTTATGCAAAACTAAGCAGTTTTTAAGAAAAATATTTAAACGTGACAGTGTTGCGCCGTCGACATTCAGTATTACGAATGAAAATGTACTCTATTTCTACTCTAAAATACGGTTATGTATTCAACCATTTTACGAATCATAGTTTTACAACAGAGCGAAAAAACAACCCTCTTCTTTACGCTCCTTATATGTATGAATTTGTGGTGCATACTGTTAGCTATGCTGGAAATTATAAAAGCCATGAGAGAATTGAGGGCTTTTGCAATAAAGATGAAATCTTTTATCATTGCAAGAATCATAATAGTGCATTGATGCTGAATGTATCCTTAATAGCGTTCAACATGCAGAGTTAAAATAATTCTTAAGAGATCCCATCGTTAATGCGCAAGCTCTCAATATATCCAAGTAGGTGGAAAGCTATACAAAATACGCTGCATCATGTAGTGTCCTGTTTGAAGCGCTGACATATTTCTTGAAACAAACAACCAAACCACATCTACAAGCATTTACATGGCTCCTCATTTAGCAATGACTGTGCTCAAATAGTTAAACTGAAGGGAAAAAGACGATTTTTCTTGACGCCAGCCCCCTCCCCCTTTTTTTAAAAAAACCCGCCAAATTTAAAGAATTTGGCCTCATACCGCTAGCTTGGCTGAAGTCAGCACAACACATAATTACGTTGTGCGTATGGACACCAATTTAATATATGAAATATTTCATAAGGATGTGGGAAATTACATTTTCTATAAACTTGTAGGCAGGAGATGTACAGCTGCTGATCGATAAAGGATCACCACCTTCAATGAATTTGTGATCCATATGGTAGATTAATTCTGTGGGAAGTTGGTCATGGAATAAACTCACACAGCTTTGTACAAATCGTGCGATTTCTTTTTGTAAAATAATGGATAGTTATGTATTGTTATTGTGTATTTATGATGTACAGCATAAAACACGTCTGTGGTCCGGGCTTATTAATAAAAAACGTGTTAAACTTGTTAAACATTGAACTGATATCTTTATTTCATCCCGTCAGTTTATTATTATCATTGTTATTGTTATCATCATCATTCTCATCATTATTATCTTAATGTCATCATCACCATCATCATCATCATCATCATCATCAACATCACCATTGGGGCTAGACTTAAGTGACCAGTGAAAACCCTGAAACAAACTATTCCGCCCACAAAAGTTTCTCAATTTCCCTGAAATACCAAAAGGCTTCGAAATGAGCAAAGCCATTTATAATTCAGTTTTAACCTTACATGCAACGTAAAAATGGCAGCCAATACCAGTCAAAGCCCACTGCGCAAAGTCCAGTACAAATTCCAAGTACGCTTCTGTCGTCGATCTCATGAATTCTGTATCTGCCAATGCCATGTGAACTTTACATTCATTTTTCTACCATCAGTCCCAAAGTAACTGTTGGCTTTTTTTTCGACCTTTCGGATGGAAGTGTCTTTTTCTTCTCACATAATAGAAGTCCACACCACAGTACAATAAACCTGTAAAAATTAGCTTCTTAATAAGGCGGTTTCGTTTTAGAGGCTAGACCAGCCGTTCTTTGTAGATTATAGTGGATTACTATGGCGCGCTCTGTCCTTTTCCAATTCAGTACATTTTGCTGGCAAACCTGCCCACCAAAATGCTAAATAGTGTATATTTTCCTATTAGTCCTGGTGTTAGCAGGATTCTGGTGTCCATTCGAGTTTAAGAAGGACACCCGACATAGACCTATAATTATGTAGAATTATAAAATATCGGGTGTCTTTCATAACCTCGGATGGACACTGGAACTCTGCCAGCACCAGGACGATATAGTGAGTGTTGAGACTTAGGTAAACGTTATCTCAAGATGCTATGGTACTTTACCCCCAGATTTCACATTAAAATGTGTATTTCTTATCTATTTATGAACATAGTGACATGGGAGTTTGGGATATTTGTGTTTCAAAAATACGTTACGCGGAGCTAAGGCAACAGACTGTTTTTCAAATTGATGTAATGAATGTATCTGAGTGTATCGCATGTACACATGCCATGTGATGATATAACTTTGAAAAATATTATTCAGAGCGCGAATTTAACATAAAAATTGTGTCAATGATATGCATGTTTTTCATAATTTATTTATCATTCTATTTTTTGATATATGACATTTCTGAAATAGAAATATGCAAACATAGGACCATCATAAATCTACTTATCTACTGTTCACGATATTTATCATATTATTCAGTATAACAAAGAACGTTTTGCTGAAATTCTCCCTTAAGTACCGTTACGGAATTCAGTTATTGTTTCCGTTCTAGTTCACTACGTTCGTAATGAAATGTAGTCTCCTGTCATTTTTTGCAACTTAAATGTTGCATTTGTGCTGTTTTTAGACGCAGATATTTGTTCTTGTAATACGTGATCGACAGGATGAATTAAGAACACAGGTCGTTGACCTGATATTTTTAATGACATGTCAGTTCCAGGAGTGCTGCAGTAAGTACTTTAAACGACTATATTTAAGACGGAAGTTATGTTCATTACATAACAAGTTTATCTGTGGGCCCTGCAATGCAGGTTGTTATCTGCTTTATTGTAATTATAGTCCATCACTCCTGCTATAATTACATAGACCACGTCTACTGTTACTACTATCACTGTTATTATCACTATTACCACTACTACAACTACTACTACTGCTACTACCACTACTGTTACTACTATCACTGTTATTATCACTATTAACAATACTACAACTGCTACTACTGCTACTACCACTACTGTTACTACGATCACTGTTATTATCACTATTACCACTACTACAACTGCTACTACTGCTACTACCACACCTATTACTACTATCAATGTTATTATCACTATTACCACTATTACAACTACTGCCACTGCTACTACCGTTACTGTTACTACTGTTACTGCTGCCGCTGAGGAAGAGCGGGAGAGACAGTTGCGCCCCATGAGATTTTGTACCTTCTTTCCAGCATTTGGTGTCATGCACTCAAAACGCATCCCCGCGACAAAGATAATAGCGTCGTTTCAGTGTGTAGAAGCCCTCGTCATTTAAAAGGCTCGAGACGTTGTTTGCTGTTGACTCATGGTGCATCAAAACTCCAAAAAGCCCCTGGAAGTCTTCAGTCCGATGTATTTCCACAGATCATAATCCTTAAATTTTGAATTTTTTTTATGAATATGATGAGGGGATCGAAAAGTCTCCATAAAGACTGTGTAATCTGATTTGCATTTTTGAAAATGTTACTCTTTCGCAAACTGCGTTCGGAATAAACTGAACTAAAATATTTCAATGTGGAAAACTGAGACCATCACACTGGGTGACCCTTTGTTTAGTCTACATCAATACAGCATTAAAGTCTAGATGACATCAATAAACGATTCACTTGCATCTTAATCATCATGATCAAATGTGAATATCTGGCTAATTCGATTTGTGCTGGAGTCAGTTAACCTAAAAGAAACATAATATTGGAGTAAATTAACCATAAAATCATCCCTGTGGTTCGAAAATTACCTAAATCGTTTATGACACTTCTGAGAGAACGTCAGCGAAATGGTTTTATAGCAAAGCAAAACAACGTCAGTTATATCTTTGCAACTGCAATCTTGATAGGAAAGTATTGGCACACTTAATGTGTTTAACATATCAACATGGGCTTCAATCTCGTAACCATTAGAGTACCCTAATTAAGAAATGACCTAAGGCTATAGCTTATTTCAAAGCACAGTTATATTATTATTCTTTGTCAGGTGAAGTGTCTTTCCTGCAGAATTTTTTTTAGCATGTGTAAGGCAAGAATATGCATTTGGAGTCTACTATCTATTTTCTTGAGCTGAACAATGTTGATTTGCTGTGACAACAGGTTTACACTGAATTAACAGTGGTTGTCAACAATGATTTGTTTGTCCTTAAGTTTTCGCATGAAATAATATATCTGATTATTACATGATGTTAATGTTATCATTTTGTGCAAAACTATCAATATTTGTGTGGCATTTGTCCTGTGTTTTTCACGGTAATCAATGGAAGTACGTCAACTTCCTTCTACGTCATAACCAGTGTTTGATACACCTCCGAGTTTATTAGCTAGACAACTCCCATACATCAGTCACCCAGTAATGCACTGTATAGTACAAACAAATATTTGTGCTTATCAGACACGTGAGGTGTGAGTCACCAGGCAGGCATAATGACCGAGATGCATTTTACATGAGTGAATGTACGCCAACACTTTTGTGTTCATAATCTACCCAAGAAGCAGGAAGTCACAGAGGTGTCATTTCTTTGTTATTTACCGATAAGATTTGTGTTCATTCTGTATTGGTTGATGATTGTGTATCTTTGGAGAATTGCCTGTTTCAAATTTAGTGTCTCTCCAGTACATCCGAGGGACTACATCTATACCGTGTTAAATATGAACTGAAAGTTCGCTTGCTTGCACATAATAATTCAGTAGTTATGACGTCACTTGCAGTTTACGAGCTTTTGTGGTGAATAAGAAGAACATATAGCGCTCAGATTCGTACGATCCTTTCAATCTCTTGTAATTCCGTCGCCCTTTGATTTTTGTTTGTTTAGGGGCTTTTATTGGCAATAGTGTCCTATCTAAAGCAAAAACAAAACAAAAAATAAGGATGATCAAAAATGTTTGTCACCACTTTAAGGGGACTGATACAGAAAACTAGAGATGAAGGGTAAAAATTATGAGCTGAAAGAAGGTGCTGAATCATATCTGCAGATACGTACTGCCTTTAATACTTTGTGTGCCACATTCACGACATTCCCTTCAATATTTTTTTAAATTGAAAATTACAAAAACCTGATCTGATTTGCATCTTTGAGCCAATAAACTGTTTCCTCTACGATCACTTACAAGAATTACCACAATCTCTACATCTTCTGTAATAGTCTGCGGCATTCAATAATTTTATTCAAAATGATGTTTAAAATAATAATAGGTCTTTTATTTCGTTTTCAAGTTACGAACGGATGCATCAAAGGCGTGAACAAGCTAACTGGTTTCCGTAACGACAAGTGTTCTACACAGCAGGCCACACCGAAACCCGAGTAAATGACCCAAATTTCAGGTTTAGTTTACAAAGTCAGGAGAGAATGTAAACTAATTTGCAAACCTGGTGCACAAATCTAGGACCCATTCTGTATAATATTATGTCCACAAGACAGAATTTTTACTGACTTCCTAACGAAAAGCTGAATCGTCCTACAGACCATGTCCAGTCATACGACACCCGATTATTAAAAAAAAAAAAAAACCAGAAAACTTTCAAGTCTCTGTCAAAATGATGTAGCGCTTCTGCCTGCCCCAGACAACCCACAGGGCTACATTATCCGAAGCTGGAATTCTTATACCCACTGCGCTCGCGGCGACCATAAGCTTATGTCAAAAACGTTTTAGCCACATGGCCAAGCTGTCTAGCCAGTGCTCTCCAGAAGGGTGTTCGCTCATTGGTATAAACATTCTAATTTCATTGTAAGCAGGAGCTGTGTCAAACAAATTTATGCTGAAGCAAAGAAAAAAAAATGCAGAATACTTTATCCGGCTTATGCTGTCAAACTTTACCTTTGAGTCTGGATGACCGGAACCTTATTTGAAGGCTGAAAAATACTTTGTCAGATAGAGGTATCTGTAGCTGCTGGAATTTAAGTGACGTCATCCTTTTTGCCACAAGCCTCAGCTGTCCTCTAGACGCAAGGGCCAAATCCCGGTCACTCCAGCTCTCCTTTCTGCGTCATATGACACACGCGCACGGTAGCAGGAGATACCCTTTCTTCACGAAACTAGCTCAGTGGGCACCATAGATAATTTTCAGAGAGAAGAGGTACTGGAAGACCGAAAATTATTTCTGATGCGCGTGTCCACCCTAGCTCTAACATCCTCCTTTCATCCGGTTAGGAATCTGTAACCTGCAGCCGTGTTGCAAAACTGCGACTAGGCTATAGCACACTTTCACATCATAAGGGGTCTTGAGACTGAAAGAATAATTAACTTTACAAGGCTGTAGTACACCAACCACTAAAAGATTCCCACACATACACAAACGCTGGAGCTTATTTTGATGACCATACTTCATTTTTGATTGTTTTAACCAAATTTGTGGCACAGCAGGGTGGCCGAGAGATGGAGTACTTGCCTCTTGGTGCTCGAATCCCGTCAATGGCGGCGATTCTCCTAAAGTATTTATCGCAGTTTAAAGAGCACTTACTTGTCAGTGGCCTCATGATGGCTCACACTTTATTCTGACAGAGCTATAACCATGCTGACAGATTTTCATATAAAGAATGGTGCGTTAAGGAGTTAAATGGAGAGTTACCGGGCGCCTTAGCTTTCATTGGCAGCACATCTACCTACCAGTGTTAAATTATGTTAGAAACTGATGAAATCTTAATCTATAATAAATGAAGAGTGTTTTATCCGTAATTACCTATTTAAATGAGAAAGGGAATCTCTATCAATTTTCTGTGTGATGGATTGATCCTGGCTTCGGTAACTGACGGGGGATTCCTCTTGTAGACACCGAGGTTCATAAAATGTTCAGCCGATTTTGTAGCTTTGTAGCTCTTTGTAGCTTCCAGTCTGTCTAGATTTTAGAATGAACTTGTAATCAATGACCCTGATAAAGCCCTGTTATTCAACTTCGCTCTTTATGACTTACATTGATGTCCCAACTTTTGGTCCAAACAGCACGTCCTGAAAGTAGCATTTCTGTATAGTATCCGATGTATCTCTACGGCTTATTTCCTACGTAATGAAGCCATACTGAAGCTGCAATCTTGCTGTGGGGCCGAGAAACCTGAACTCAAACAAACCTGCGCAAACGCTAGCGAGCTCAAGGTAATTTGATGACAGCAGAGGAAAAGCATGATGTCGCGAGGGTTTAAGCATATAATCTGCGTTTATCCGTGTGTCATCTGCATCAGATTTATGTCTTTTTCACATTTTTGATGCAGTAAGAATAGCTATTGAAGTTATGAATCCTATGAAATGCATCGTTCCATTATGAAACCACAGCTTTGATTTCCCTCCTCCTTCCCCTTACCCCAACTCCAGCTCCACTTTCCATCCACCCCTACCCGCTGCCTCGTGTAGGTTCCAAGCTCGTGCTGCCTGACATTTTCCAAACCGTAATAGAGTGCGAACATAAAATACATTGCACGAAATGCCCCTCTTCCTTTCTGCCACATGCACGCGTGTGAGATTACAGACTTCTAATAGGACAAAAATAGAATTTGATCATATTCCTTAGGAAGACAGTAATGGAGAATGGGCCTTAGATTTGTGAACCAGCCTTCGAATTAGTTTGCATTCTCTCCTGATTTTGTAAACTAAACATTCACTTCGGTTGCGGTGTAGCTTACTGTGCGAAACATTTGTCGTTAATGAAACTAGTTAGCTGTTTACACTTTTCGATGTATCGGTTCGTAGCTCGAAAACGAAATGGAAGACCAATCTTTTAAATATCATTATAATAAGCTCATTGAATCCTGCAGACTACAAGGTATTAAAAAGACTTAAAGATTGTGGAATGTCTTGTAAGTGATGGAAGAGAAAATAGTTTATTGGCTTAAAGAGGAATATCGGATTAGACTTCTAAAATCTTGAGAAATGTTAAGTTTAACGGTATCACATGCGTAATATGTTAAGTCTCTTAAATCACCGCGGGAGATGAAAAGATATCGATTTGGAGATAACTTGAAACAAAGAGATTTATTCATACTGCAGTAAAAGAAGTTTAAACAAAAATTTACAGGTTGGTATTGCATGCTATTTGGTCGACAAAGGTGGAGACAGGTATTTCTTTCTGGACTGATGATTAATAGGTGTGACTAACATTGCCCCACACCTTGGTGAGCAGCTGTCACAAATCCAGTTACATGTTAAAGCTGTCAACATCCTTAAATTCAGTTTGTTAGGAAAGATATTATTCAAGATATCTAACGTCTCTTTAATTACTGAAATTCTGGAAATGACATACAGGTGTAAACAAATCCGCTAACGTCACTAGTAGCAGATGGTAGGCCTCTCTTTCTTTCGTTCTTTCTTTCTTTCTTTCTTTCTTTCTTTCTTTCTTTCTTTCTTTCTTTCTTTCTAATTTCATTCTTTCGTTCTTTCTCTCTTCAATTAATTCTTTCAGTTTCTCCGGCTATTTCTGCCTCCTTTCCGTTTTACTTTCTTTTTCTTTCTTTATCTCTCTGTCCTTCTTTCTGTTTTCCTTTACTTTTTTAGTTCCGCTCCTTCTCTCTAATTTTCTTCCTTTCCTTCTTTCTGTCTTCTCTTCATTTTCTTCTTTTTTTATTTTCTCCTTTCAATCTTCTTTCTTTCTTTCTTTTTTTCTGCACAGTTACCGGCATGCAAGGAAACCTCCCCACCCCCTGAATTGCAAGCAATGTTAAAATTGATGCTAACAAGCGTAGGTAACCGGTAAAGAAACCCGGCCTCAAATCAAATGCAGGGATTGGTGGAAAAGAGGAAAAGGGGCGGAACCGCGAGGAATTCACTGTCCTTAGGATGAATGATTGTGTTCATAAACATTTCAAAATCTTCATATTTTGTCACTAAGACTTTCTTCATAAATTCGATTCTTCATAAATATTCCAAAAGCAGCTTATATCATGTTTTAATCCTCAGATATTGTTGTGCATATTGTGGAGGAGTGGACACATGAGTAAATCTCAGACTCATCAGCAAGATTGAGGCAATGTTCTCAGCTGTGCTTTTAGCTTCAAAGGAGTATTAATGCATTCTTCTCGGCTTTCAAAAGCCTCTTTCGATCGAGCCTTCTCTGAGCAAACAAAAGAAAGAAAGAAAGAACCAACAAAGAAATAAACATACAGATATTACTTTTTGTGTCTATAGCAACTCACAGGAATTTCCAGGACTTTATAAACAATCTTAAGCATCCTCATTTGTTCATAGAAAATGCTACTTGAAGTATGGGTCTCCATTGAAATTTCAGGCTGCTATTCGTGAAACTTTCAGTTGGTAAAAAGACTGACAGTTTTCCCAAGCGATTTGTGTGTGTGTGTGTGTGTGTGTGTGTGTGTGTGTGTGTGCGCGTGTGTATCTGTGTGCGTGTGTGTGTGTCTGTGTGTGTGCGTGTCTGTGTGTGTGCGTGTCGGTGTGTGTATGTGCATGTGTGTGTGTGTGTGTGTGTGTGTGTGTGTGTGTGTGTGTGTGNTGTGTGTGTGTGTGTGTGTGTGTGTGTGTGTGTGTGTGTGTGTGTGTGTGTGTGTGTGTTGTAGGCTAGCCAAGATTTCCCAGCGCCGCCCGGGAACGGCGAAAGGAAGGGGCAAACAAACTCATAGTTTATCAACGCACTTACATACTACTATTCCTACAGCAAAATCAATATGATCAGACGGGTAAGAGAGTTTTGCAATTATAGGTAATGGAAACAACACAGAAATAGTGGTAGACTAGCAATTCGGCTGTCGGGCCATAAAATATCATTGAAACACAGTAAACACCCTAGCCAGTGTGCCCGTCCACGCACATTGCACCTGGGCCAGCCAATGAGAGAACGTGGTCATTCGACACGGCTAGCATTAGCTGTCGAATGACGCAAGTGATGGCGGTCAGAGGTACATAGTGGAAGAGGTCATTTCTAATCATTGTTGTGGTCTTTGAATTTTCACTTCTAAAACGTTAGTCGGTCACTCAAAACACCCAAGAGGCAGAAATTTGGTCTCATAATGCCAAACTGGCAAAGTTTGTCTGCAAAATTCGCAGATTTATCCGGACAGGCAGTGAAATGAGTACGCAGCGAGCCGCAATACTAAAAATTATCTGGAACGTATCGGTGGGAGACTTCCCAATGCTGAGTTTACGGCATAACCCAATTTTTAAAAACATACTTAGAGGTCATCTGGGGTAGCAAAACCTTGAAAAAGACCGCCTCTGGGGAAAAAAAAGTGAAGGGCATACGAATTTTTTAACGCAATTCTAGGCAGAAATAGCCGTGCTATGCTTCTTCAAAAATCGTGTGTGTTTTTTTAAATAATAGATAAGACCATACACACTGCAGTGAACAGAGCCCGAAACTGAATTTATTTTCCAAATTTTATTTGGACAGAGTGCGCAATAATTTGCAGTGTGGTTCTCAAATTCAAGAGCCATTGGCCATAATCTGTCCTCTTTCATATTATTCATTTAGGAGCAACTTAGTAGGCACGAACTAGATGCTAATGGGAGTGAATTAAAAATATGATTTTTTTTGGGCATGCACTGTCACAGAACACGATCTCTTTCTTTTCAGGAGTTTAAGAAACAAATAGAAGGAAATACTTTTAAAAACATTACTATAACGGACCAATTATGTGAAAGACTCTTTAAAGAATGTTAGTCAAGGAACACACAAGGGGAAGTAGCCAGATAGATAACGGGCGCACTTCGTTTCAGCGACACTCCATCTTAATTACTCGTTTTATCTACACATGCCGACAAATCACCTCGTTTCATTGACAACCATTGTTATTTCAAGATTAAGCTTTCCTACCTATGCAGTATTTATGTTGTAATCGAGTACTATTACTAAATTCACATATTTTTTTTTAAAGTTGACATAGTGTAAATGCTGTAAACCGAGGTTCTCATGCTTCTAAAAATAAGTGTTCAGCTGAAATATATTATTCAGTAATCAGTTGAGTTATTACCTACACACTCTTACACTGAAAAGAAATTGTTGGCCAGTATCGTATATCTAAGTCCTTCTTTTTAAATGGACAGATCGAATATTGTCTCCTGGCGAATGTCGATGAAACGAGGTTACCTGTACAGTGTACAGTGCCTTCGAGAGGTTAATCCTTCTCCTTTGATCTTCTTTAACAATACAGAGAATGTTGTCGATGAAACGAGGTGCACCCTAGACAACGATAACTCAGGTCAAAAGGATAGTTACTAAAACGAGCTGGTCCTAATTCCTTTTTTTTTCACATAGCTTTTTCATGAATTCTTCTATGCATCACTTTGTTTTGAAGACTGTGAATGTATGTTATTTAACGTTATTGTTAATGCTGATCACATGTACTGTCTAGTTTATCGTGCATGTCCGCCATTTGTCAACGTCATTTTTACCGCCTTTCCAGTACGATCTTGGCGAGATCAATTAACTTGTTAAACTTTTGAGAACGACATAGGTGCGTATCTACTTTATAGTCAGTGGCAGAGCAACTTGCTAATCTCTCTATTGTTGTAGTTCAGTAACTTATAATAAAGCCGAAGTAATTTACCTTTAACTAAATTGTGACAAGACATTGTAGTGTGTTATTACGCCAGGTCCCGAGTAATATAACATTCCTAACATAATATGGATAGAGTCTGTGTCGCACTCTCTGAACTTTAGATCTCACACTATTCTATCAGTCTTCTAGAAATATACATTAGAAAAGGTCCTCGATCTCCATTATTCTATCACAGCGACATTATTAATTTGCACAATACGGCACGTACGTTTAATCGAGCAATATCACATTATCAGTGAGCAATAAATGTTCCAAACTGAAAAGGTAAATAAGGCCTCATTAACTCGAATCCTTCACAACAGGTCATGAGTTTGAGTTTAATACGTGTTTCAGTTTATTTGATAAAATTTGTTATGGATTCGGAAAGGTTCAAGACCATGACATTACAATGATTACGCGATTGTTTTGAATACCTGGGGAATCTTAGTCCAGACTGTTTGTTTACGGACATTTCTTTGGCAAGATAATAATGTGACAGCACTCAGCTTCATCTTTTTTTTTTTTTAACTTATGTGACAGGTTACAAGAGAGNGGGGGGGGGGGGAAACAATATGGAACATCGGTACAACTTCAAGTCATGCAGGCACAGGATGGAGTATGGGTCAAGGCTTCATTGCGGATAAAAAGGTCAGATATATATGATGCATGTCGAAATTACAAAGACTGTGTATACTAAATCTCGCATTCGGATTTTCTCTGCGGTTACTTCCACGAAGTTATACAATCATTAGGTCTTCTTTAATAGTTTGCAGTATTAAATGAGCTTATAATAATGCTGTTAAAATAAAGGTTTTTCATAATATTGTTTTCGGTCTACGAACCGATACATCAATAGGCGCTAAGAGGCAAACTGTGTCCCCTAATGGTATGAATATGTTCCCCATACCCACACCGTAGTCTCTAGCTCAAACTTCAGATTTCGTAAACAAACTCAGTATATAATGTAGACTATTTTACCGTTAGGTTAATGAATCCGGGGTCCATTTTACATAATCGTCCGTAGGACAAAATTTGATCTGTCCTGTCATGCCAGAATTGTATCTAATTAAAAGCGTAGTTTCCTGCCTTTCATTCATCATGTGACCTTCGGCCTGTTTTTCACCGTCTACTCGCGCTTTATTAAAATCTGTTGACTCTGAGTTCTGAGGTCAAGGCTAAGTATCGAGAAAGTGTGAGTGATTAATTTAAACGAAAAAAGTCAGCGATGCGTGCTTTTTAAGTAGGTTAAAATGATACCAGAACGTCAGGTCAATGGACATTCAAGAAGTAAATTTTAGTTTGTCTTTGCCAGTTCACTCATGTGAGTAATTATTTGAAACTTTTGTATTTTAATTGTGTCTACTATTCTTCTCTCTCGTCCAACAAGTATGTCCGGCAAATAGGTGTGGTTGAAGAAAAAAAAATTAAGACATTTCGTGAGTACTTTGAATAATAAAAGCTGAGCCCTTGAACAATGACGTCAATGGCCTAATAAGCCAGGATAAAATTAGTGAAGTCGAGGACACGGGTCTTGGGTCATTGCGTTTGACTAAACTTACTTCCCTGGCCGTCTAGCCTTCAGAAAAATAAAGGATGCATTTGGTGGCGGATTCACAATGGGAGAAAGAAAGTGAGAGAGAGAGAGAAAGAGAGAGAGGTCAGGAGGGATCAGCCAACTTTTTATTGTTATTGTGTTATCTTTGGATTTAGGGTTGTGGATTATTTGCGCCTAAATGACTTTATCATGGCCCCACGTGGAGTTGTACTGTCTTGTTGCGAGATCCTGATAACTTCAGGTATGAAGTGAACACAACTATATGTCAGAAAACTACTGATATTCTCTCTCAAAGCAGTGTGAGTATTCGCTCCCAGGATCTTGCTGAATGATATCAAGATCATAGGCATCGAGCTGACTCTTTCTGTCTCTGGTTGTGCTGCAGATCGGCTTGTCCTTTGTTTTCCTATCTTCGAGCTGTGTTAGCGGGTACCCCGGAAAATATACTTGCCTGTTTTACGGGGTTTGAACTGGATGCAAGGAGCGACTGTACTGTAGTGAGACAGATGTTTGTGATGCGGTATAAAAACAAATCATCCCTTTCATCACCAGAGATTCTACTCGTATAGTGTGATTCACAATTCGTGAGACATTTTTGCAAATTTCTCTTACAGCCGTCAAATTTTGCAGGGTCTCCTATCTCAAGTGATCTACTGAGAAAATTATTTTTGAGGACTACTGCACAATAGAAGAACAAAAATGTGCTCTTTCCATTGGAGGTCGATCAGACTGTTACTTTACAGTAGAGCGATAATAGTCACAACACAACAGTCTATGACGTGTCTTCTGTTTACAAACAAACACCTATTTACTAGTTGCAAAATCGGATTTTTTAGTACTTTTTTAGGCTCTTAGATACTGAGCAGTATAAAACTGATGTTTGAATAGTAACGTTTTTATCTATTTTGGGCTGCACTGTTTTCCGGCTGACAATTTCGCTGCGGGGTGATGATAGTGTGAAATCGCTGATACTGAATATTGATGGGAGGGAATAGCGCTAGAGAATAGAAAATGTTATTTTTGCAGTAGTCTGGGAGATGAATTCCATGTTTTATTTGAATGTGAACATTTAATGACTGAAAGGCACAGATTTTTGGATAGAAGATATTATGTACGACCCAACATGTTTAAGGCAAAAGAGCTGTTTGAGAGTAAGAAAACGAATGTTTTAGTTAAATTGGCTAAATTCACTGAAGTTGCGTTACAAACATTCCAATAACATGTATATAGCTATTAAGTATCTAGAAGAGAAAAGAATATGTGTAAGGACTGAATGATTATTATTAAAAGTGAGTGTTAAATATTATTGTTAAATGTGAAATGTATGAGAACGTTGTGAATGCACGTGATTGTAACAATGCATTGTTAAAAAAAATGTGTGATGTTTATAGCTGTAGTGCTTAAAATGTCCATGTGCTGTCCCGTTGCATATTGTATTTTGCCCATGTGCCACGGCTGTGGTCTGGGCTTATTCCCAATAAACTTGTTAAACTTGTTAAACTTGTAAAATGCAACAAGAGAGAGGCAAATTAAAGGAGCGCTCCTTGCATCCATTTCCAACCACGTAAAACGGGCAAATATATATTCTGGGGTACCCGTGTTAACACAAGTCGAAGCTACAAAAAGAGGACAAGCTGAGTTGCAGCACGACCAGAGGCAGAAAGAGTCAGCTCGACGTCTTTAATCTTGATGCCATTCAGCCCTTGTCATTCCAATGGATGCCTCATATTCATCTTCATCATCATTGTCATCATCATCATGTTCTTCTGATTGGATAAGAAAAAAGACACCGTTGTTTCTTTGTTCTGGTCTCATTCTTGTCGTTTGTCGGAATAGTCATGGTTATCGCTATTGTCATCATCTCAACTTGTTTGTTTTCAGTATCTCATTTCAATCAAAAGTTCACTTTCAGACACATTAAACATGCATACTTCCACCACAGTGCTAACTTGGGGAAGAGGATGCGGAGGCCATGCGACCGACCTTCCCAAGTAGTTGCAGCTTTACACACTTTATACAACTCAGAGTGAACTCCATTTCTATACCAGACAGATTGATCCTATCCATTAAGTTACGGTCACCTTGTTTAGTCACTTTTGAAATTATCTTGTCGGCATGCCAAACGACCAATCAACCGATCTACATACATCAGAACTATTCTTCATAACAAACATAACATACCTACTAAATGCTATAAATTTAGCTAATTGCCTTTTTATATATGGGTTTGTGTCGTTTTGTAAACTTTCGCTCACTGTGCACTATGCCTAAACAAATAAGTGAAATGACTGTCTAGCTCATCGAGGCATTGTAAAACTATGGCTACATTCCCTGTTTTTCGACTTTTATACACGATTTTGGGGGGAAAAAAGTTTATTTTTCATGCAATGTTTGAAAACAAATACGAAATACCGTAGACAAATACAAAATTTGACGCACATAAGTGCAATCGTTTAAGAGATTTTTGCAGAGCAAACATCAGCTTGTATTTGTTGAAAGGTTACCGTGGCTCGGCTTTGAGTAACACAACTTCATGAAAATGTCTCTGGTTTCATGAGCTAAAATTGTCCAGTCAATGAGCATTTCACTAGGCGCTCCGAAACTACATCTCTACTTCTCTCCTTGTCAGACAACTTCTCATGAGCGGTAGTTTCCTTTTGAGCGGATTGAATGACATTTACTGCGGCGGTGTAAATCACCGTGGTTTTTTTTTTTTTTTTTTGGTCTCTTCAGCGGAAAAATAATGTACTTGCTAAAATTAACGTAAACATTCTGTTTATTTATATGTTCACAAGTTAACCCTCCTCCTTTTTCCACTTTTGGGGCTGGTATGTTTCAGTATTGGTCAAGTTGGAATATTTGATACTACAGAACATCACAAAATACACTTAAAAACACAGTTTTCTAACTGTTTAACGTGTTTTTCACATAGTTGTTTACACTGTTAACTTCAGGCATTAAACATGGTAAACAACTAAGCTGATGTATTTGATCTTTTATGAGACAAAATGAAAGGCAAAACCTTTCGACGCTGAAATAGCAAGAAAGGTCATCGTCTAACATGATAGAGACAGTTTCGCCGCGCGATTTGTAAGTCGTTCTCAAAATGTAAAGACTATTAAGTCTTAAGATGTGGTCTCGACTCTGATTTGGGCGGTTTAAGTTGTTGTGACCTCGGGAAAGACACTTTTGAAACTTTCTATCCTCACTCTACTCAGATATAAATGAATATCTTGCTTAAGGAGGGGGTGGGGGCATAAAAGTACAGTGTTGCGACGACCAGCAATGACTTTGATATATATTTCATTGGTAATATCGTGTATTTATACCTTTTGCCATCCGATGTTCTATGTGCACGCCAGTATGTATGGCATAGTGAAACAATAAATTATAGTAGTAGTAGTGTAGTACAAGGTGGAAACGGAGCACTTAGTAACAGAAGTAAGAAGTGAGCAGACGCAAACAGATGCTCACACAAGGTAAGATAAAGGGGGAAGTACTCAAGAAGACAAATGCAGAGAGAAAATGGAAGAAGGAAAGGAAGTGATGCGGTGGGAAATAAATTATAGTCTTATTTTCAATTTTGAAATGACGTCCCCAATGATAAAGCTGCAAAAATACCATTATTTATTTATTAATCTCTCTGATAAAATGGTAGGGTTAGGTCACAATGAAGCCAACAGTCCATTACATGATTGTACCTTCACTGACATAGTGGTAAGACGAAATAACGTCAAAAGTGCATGAAATGTTTGTGCCCTCATTGAAAAAAAATGATAGGAGAGAGTGCCGATAAATAATAAATTATAAGCTTGTACCCTCACTGGCAAAATGATAGGACGGAATGACGTCAACAGTGATTGCATGCTTGTACCCTAATTGATAAATTAATGATGGGACAAAGTGACGTCAGTAGTCCATGATTGCATGATTGTACCCTCACTGACAAAATTATAGGACAGAATGAGTACATGCTAGTCTCCTTATTAACAAGATGATAAGACAGACTGACGTCAAAAGTAAAGTAGTGAATCCTCACTGACAATAGATAGGACAGAATGGAGTCAAAAGTTCATTACCTGCTTATACTCTAACTGACAAAATGGTAGAATAATGCCAACAGTCTATTTCATGCGTGTACCTTCCCTGACAAATCCATTGGCCAGAATGAGTCCAGAGTGCATTTACATGCTTGTACCCTTATTAACAAAATGATAGGAAAGAATGACGTCAGCAGTCCCCCAAGGCTATTGCCCTCGCTAACAAAATGGCGGCCAACCCATACGAACTTCCCACCTCTTCGTCTGCTCAAGATACCTGGCCGTTAAACGCCATTGACCTCTGTATGTGTGTGTGTGTGTGTGTGTGTGTGTGTGTGTGTGTGTGTGTGTGTGTTTGTGTGTGTGTTTGCGCTCGCTCTGCGTGAATCTGCGAGACCCTGCACGTGCGTGGCTTGCCTAATGACAAGCTCATCCCACCAGCTGAGGGTCTCTCTGAACAAGGATACCTTCCGGTGCTCCCAACAGTCTCCAGATATGGCATCACAGCGTGTTTGAAAAGTCTCTGATTTCATTGACAGAGCTGACTTCCACATCCCGTAAAGGAATTCTACCAACGTTTTCTCGCCACTCCCATCCTTAGTTTAACGTAGGAATTTCCACGCCTAAACTCACCCAAATCAACCTTAGTCAGGACCCTCAAAGAAGAAATGTGTATGTCTAAGAGCGTCCTAAGGGAATGTGCTGAAACAGAGACACACTTTTTTTTTTGGCCTTGAAAATTGGGCTGTGTATTATAACCTTTAGTGTTGCTTTGGCCATAGCTATATAATATGTAGTGACTGATGTCTTAAACCCTATACACTGTTCTATGATTTCTAAATTTCAAATTCTGTTTGTCCTTTCTTTGACGAAAGTAGGCTACATCAGAAGGTGAACCATACCTCATAGACAAGAGAAGTCATGTACACATAATAAAAATGGTCAGACTCCTGAAATTAGCTGAATAAAAGCTATAATTGATCTCGTTACCCAGTTACACAAAGGAGTAGAATAGTTTGTTCTTTGTTGTTTCACTTTGACAAGGTTTAAGTACACCATTGTAATACTTTGACAAGGTTTAAGTACACCATTGTAATACTTTGACAATGTTTAAGTACACCATAGTAATACTTTGACAAGGTTTAAGTACACCATTGTAATACTTTGACAAGGTTTAAATACACCATTGTAACACTTTGACAAGGTTTAAGTACACCATTGTAATGTTCTATTTTTCTGATTTTATTTTCAAATTGAAAACACATAGGCCTACTGTAGTAACGGACAAAATGAAAAGATAGGCTCTGCGAGTCAGTGGATCTCCTATTTTTTTTCCCTGAGAAATTTCTCACCTCATGGATATTAGTTTTCGCCTTATGACGGGAGTGACACAATATGACGCAATGTGTCTGCGTTTCTTTACATAATCACAAGATCATCTTTCGTCTCCTCTTAACTCATGACTGTGCTTGGTATTTCTTGATTGGCTTTTATTTACCTGAGATTTTTTTTTTCTGTCTTAAACAATGAATGTTCGTTAGACAATGTTACACGAATAAAACTTCGATACCTCAGCAACGACATATTTCCATCATTTCTCCGTTTGCATTAAGAGCAGCATCGATCCCATGTTGTATTATCTTTAATTCACTGTTGGCTGGAAACCCCGGTTGCTTCTGATCTCTGGCAACACTAATAATTATACGCTTTTGATGACTGCTCCTGTGTGCAATGGTGTTGAAAGCCAGCAGCAATCTCCGAGCACACGCTTTTGTCACAACTCCGTGGCTGCTTATTGTAAATATGGAATTGTTTGGACCTTTTTCAGCTTCGGCAAAGTTCGTTGCGCGTCAGCGTGTAAACCTACTATCCTCCCACAGAATATCCTGGAATTCCCACTTCCATTGCACTCACTGCGTGGGTGAGGGTCTGACTATACAAATAGGCGTGTTCATGAGTGAGTGTATGAGTTTGGCTAGCGAGTGTGTGGCTTCGCAAGCAAGTGAACAAATAACCATCCAGTATTCAATATTATTATTCCTCTTTTGTTGGCCACTCTGCTCGCTAACAAAATTCAAAATCAAACAGAGTTCCAAGCCAGATCCTTTGTAACATCATGTTTTACTGTAGTCTTTAATTGCATTAAACAACATGAAGTGTTCACTGGTTTAAAGTTGCTGTTGTCAGAAATTTTAACTGCGTGCAGAGAAAGGCAGACACATACATCATGCACACTTCATATTATATAAAGTGCTCAGAGAATCATGCATGGATGTCAACAATCACTTACATGTACATTTGGAGATAAATAGTCTGTGTTTGTGTGTACACAGAGTTTGCAAGCCTGTTTAGTTGGTATCGATTTTGGTAACATTGGTATTTGTTTACTTCACAGCAAGAGATAGATATATGGTCTTTGTCAAAGAATCGTTGATGAGGTAATTTGGATATTTTCACTTATCTAGTATCAAAAAACAATCCTATCTATTTGAGACCTCTTTTAGGTCGCTTGAATTTAAATCACCGGGAGTGGAGAGTATAGAGAAAACCCAAGAAAAAAAATATCTTGATAGGAAACTAAAAGTCAATCGCATTGTCTTTCTAGAAAAGATAAGTCAACTGGAAAATGTCAGCTCTTTAAAGTGTAACTTCACTGAGTACCTAACAGTTTGGCAACCCACTGTCTTGTGAGTTTTGCTCATGTGTAGTATGGTTCTTAAAAATTGCAAGTCAGTATGGATGGAATAAGTAGCCTGTGTTTTTCATTTCCTCATTGCAAGCTTAACAAAGAAAACCAGGCTCCAGAAAGCACAATTAAAGTGTAAGTGGTTAGCACCTATGTCATGCGAGTTCAATCGCACTACTTACGCACAATTTAGCCACTGTTTACGCACTGTTTAGTCACTGTTTACGCACTGTTTAGGGAACCACGCTATCGCCATTTAATTTTTTGTGACTGTTTTTTCAGCTGGCATTCGTTCAACCAGAGGTTTTTTATTTGTTGTTGTTTTGTTTGTTTTACATTGATTTTTTTTTAATCCAGAAAAAAACAGGCAGTTGACATTTTCTCGGTTGACATTTGTTGAGGGAGAAGGACGGGGCACCAGTACAGAGTTCCTCATTCTGACGATCGTATGGTACCAGGTTGGTGATGAACATTAAGAATTTTCCATGGTAGAGGACGTAAAATCGTTGTCATATATACTTAGATAAACTGATCGTAGGTACATTTATTATCTCTCTGACTAATCATTCTTGTTAGCAGTACTATTCCACTTCATGCAGTCAATATCTATCTATCTATCTATCTATCTATCTATCTATCTATCTATCTATCTATCTATCTATCTATCTATCTATCTATCTATCTATCTATCTATCTATCTAT
>JAWQUT010000036.1:1360705-1408205 GCA_033807755.1 Ellobium chinense | reverse complement strand
CATACTCTTCAGCCAGGCTGAGTCAGCGTTTTCGGAACCTGAATCGGCAGGGCGTGTAGACTTATTGTAGGCTACATGTTTTGCTATATGCAAGTCGAGCTTTTGATGTATAACCACCAGACTGCTGTAGGTCCTAACGTAATGAAATACGGCACATGGAGTAATGAGTTCACAGTTGTTCGAAGTGGCTTTCTTCTCCGTTCTAATTTCATTAGCAATGACAAGGACTTGTCAAAAATCTCATTTTGCTTTCCCTTTCCAGCCAGCAGAGATGAATTGAGATTAATTTTCATTTTCTTTATTAACCTAGATCTCACTATGTCAGACTAGTGTTTGATCTATAGCTAATTAGCAAGACGAGACACATGTTTCATTATTTTAATATCACGCAGTGACTTTCTGTATCGGCCAAACATCATTGATTTTGACGCACTGCACTACATGATAAACGTTTTCAACAAGTCGGTCGAAAGCTCTGTTGTGGTAATCGCAAATTAAAGAACGTCGAGGACAGTGTTTTCGACCATGTATCGCAGAGGAGAATAATGAAGCTAAAGATAATGACTACAACTTAGGGATAGTTAGATATGAGAAGGATGACAGTATGAGACGTCTGAGTGCCTGTTATCGCACGACCATCGTACTAATTATTATAATATAAAGACCAAAATGCCTGAAAGCGCACCTTGCAGTGAAAAGCAGAGATGAGTGGCCTAGCTGGATCAAAATTGTGTTAATCTTACGTTTAATAAAGATTTTGTTTAAGCTATCCAAAATATTCCAAACAAGTAAAAATTATAGACATATCCTAAACAAACGTATATTATAGTGGTGTTCTCTTGTTATTACCAAAGTCTTATGCATGTAAGCGAAACCAATACTGTACATCACCGTTTTTCAATAACATTTTTTCCACTGCAATGCTGTTTATTTCTTAAGATGTAATGAAAGATTTTCAATATAAATTACTTCAGAATTCAAAAAGAAAAATCATTAGATCGGAATCAACTGAAAACCAGATTCAAATTTCCAGTCTACTCTGTGTGGTAGTTGCAAAATTAACTCAGTCGAAAGAGGGGCGGGCCTGAGTAAATGCACTACAGACTCTTCAGGCATAGTAAAATTTCCTTCTTGTGGTCATTTTTATTGGCTGTTGGATATAATAGAGGAATGCAGCTGCTTCCATGACATGTAGTGCACGGAGAGATATCGTAATTCTTTTGTGCCACATTCAGTGCGAGTGCAACGGGACTCCACGTCGTGAGAGCAGTGATTGTAACAGAGTAACAGTCTTCGCGTGTTTATGTGTGTTTGTGTGTGTGTGTGTGGNTGTGGGTGGGTGGGGATGCATATTTACATAATAATGTGTGTGTTCGTGGTTGCTTGTGGGTGTGAGTGTGGAAGTATGTGCGTGTGTTTGTGTGATGGCAAGGGAGTGTGTGTGTGTTTGCACAGATATTTATGTTTTGTAAGCACACTGTAGCAAGGCAAATTTCCCTTTATGGACAAATAAAGTTATCCTTATCCTTATCTTTATCCTTATCCGTATCCTATATGAACCTCTTCAGGAGACCTATGGAAACAGAAAAACATTGGTGCCAGGTTCATGCGTTCATTTGAAGGTTAAAAGGCAAATTTTTCCCAATTTTTATTTGCAACTGTTAAAAAGTTCGGAAAAAATAATATCTCGTTAACAAATGAGCAGAAATATGAGTCTCATAAAATTTTTGTTTCACTTTTTTTTTTAGCATGTGCCTGTGGGGCGCTAAACTTTAAAAAGCTATTTTCTCAAATGGCATCACGTTCCTGATGAGATTTTGGGAAAATGGTAATATAGTGCCGACACTTCATGAAGGTTGGTAAGACGTTTAGTGCAGTCTTTGATTTTAACCTTTTGCACATCTATGAAAGTTGTTTTTTTTTTAAGTTTCGGAGTGATAATTTTAACGGTTAAACAAGTTCTTTCCAGGCATGCTAATAAGGAAAGCTTTTCTGCAAACCTCAATTCGTTATCAGCGAATGTTATTCCATTAATTGCAAACGAAAAAGAATAACTGAAATAGCCGCGGTTTGGAACAGTTTTAAACATACAACATCTATGTACGTCCATGTGCAGTTTGGAACAAAGGGTTAGGATGTACACTGGCTTCATACGCAGTACATCCTCCATGGTCAACAAAGAATAATCAATGGAACCATTAGAGCAACTTGCCACAAACCTGAGCCCCTAGTCATGCGAACAGATCTCTGGGGAGGCGCCATACTACAACCATTTGATTTGACAATATCCAGACCTGCTCCTGGTCAAAGTCCATTCACTTTCCCGCCGAATACTATTATAGTCTTTAGAGTGAATAGTTATGAAGCAGTGATCACGTGGCCAAGGAGTTTCAGCCAAGTTCAGATGAATTCGGAGCGGTGTCGCATACCACCGCAATTCCTGGACAGCATGAAATAGTTGCGATTAAAAGGAGTTGCGATCAAGCAACAATTACCTACTCAGTTTTCTGATGATACTATGATGTAGCTCTTCTGCGAAAGTTATAAATTATCGGATGTGATATTAAGCAAGTTTCCAGCTAATGTATTCTGAGTATAATAGACAGGGACATATTGCCCAAATATCAATGACCTGCTCCGGGCTTTGACAGTGACCACTTGTATACTCCAGGGAACTGAGAGTGTTACTGAATGATTGAGTCTGTTTTAGCAATAACAGTGTGGAGTGATGTTAGAAGGCATCATTATTACATGATGTATACGCCGGCAACAAATGCCAAATGCCCCTGGTGATCTCCCTTGACATTAGTTTCACGGTACTCATTTTTGGCAGCAATAAGACTTTGACGCAAAGACCTGTAATCCACTGAGATGGAGGCTCAACCACCAGAAATCTCATGGGTCCGAGGGACCAGTATCCCCATCCATCATTGTTTATTCATCCCAATAACCATAATTAAGTTCGTGACCAGTACCAATCACACAGAGTAATGCTAATGAAGCTGAAGTCTTTGCGAATTCACCTTTTCTAATCAGCCAGGCAGGACAAACAGTCATGTATATTTGCTGTATCTCAAATCAGCCAGGCAGAACAAATGGTCACGTATTTTTGCTATCATCTCAAAAATGAGGCTCGAAAGCGTGAATGACTAAGTAATGCCTTTAGTTATTTGTAGAGCGTTATGACTAGAAAACAAAGCTACCGGTAAAATATAAAGTGAACGTCGACTGACCTTGTGTGCTGCCAAGTGGAAGGTTAAGTTTTTAGCTTTCTAGGAATGTCAGTTTAATGACTTTGATAACTGTTAGAGTCAATTTATGTTTCTCTCTTAAGTTCACCGCCACAGGTCTGTCCAAGTGTGTGCCTACAGAAAGGACCGTTTTATGTACGACCAACTCCGCCTCATTGCTCAGTGCCCGAAGTTGTGTTCAAATGTGTGTATAAGTTGTGCGCTCAGTGCGTAGACCCACATTCTTATTCTTTGTGCGTAAAGTTGGCCAACACGAGTTAACATAATTATGCGTAAAAGGTCTGAAGGAACTCTCAAATATCACACGTCGTGTTATGCCATGGTAAGGTCTGCATCGGGTCAGTGCACCCTACAGACTGTCAAAATGTCTTTTAAAGTGCTAGTGAAATAAACCCTCCGAATCTTATTATTTGTATTCATTTCTGTTATGGAATCTAATTTCGAACCCAATTTGTATTGCTCTTGATAGTTAGGATACCTAGGATTTTCTTAGTAGAGGCAAAGAAACTGGACTTGCCAAAAGCGAGAATAAAATTATAGTATTTTTAGATTTACTTTGCAGACTGTAGCCTCATATTTATAAGAGAAACCAGAACATTTCTGAAATTAGCCCTACAGAGGAAGCATACTCTATACAGAAAGATACCACATTTTGTCTCTTTAGAGCAGCTTACAGCTATTCTACTCCATGTAGACAAAGCAGACAAAAGTCCTTCCCATTACCACTTTCTTCTTCTATTAATTGTATTTCCAGGACAGACAATGCAGCTGTAATCAAACATGTCATTCTGTTATGCAAAACATGGGCAGTTTTCAAATCTTGTGACAAAATAGATTAAGTTGGTCCCCCGTCCCCCCCCCCNAAAAAAAAAAGAAAGTTATTTGCATTTTCATGATGTGCATATCAATATTCATCTTCAAGCAAACTATATTTGCGAAACTGAGAAAGCCTTCCGTATGATATACAGAAATTGGACAAGAATTTACTTAAAGCAAAGATCTTTATTCAGTCAGAAATGCTCAATTTTCTCGAATGCAGTTTTGGCAAAGATGAGTGCATTAAAATTTGTGGGAAGACTTTGGAATTATGTGCCTTTTCAATATGGCGGCTGTCACACTGCCGTCCCAAGGAAACATTACCGAATGTTTTAAGTAAAAGCACACTCAGAGTTCCGCATATAAATTTCAAGATGATGAAATGTTTTTCAAGTTCTGAGACTGTTAGGCTGTTCGGAGTAAAATTTTGCAATCTGAGATTCTGTCTGCTATATCAGGAAGCTCTTAAGACCCATTTTCAGGGGGGGAAAAGTGGATTGGAGCCTTGATGAAATACTTTCCTTGTCAAGGCAACACGACGTGTTCGTGAATTTTTAATTACTGCTTTTACAAAGTGGTGGCTAAAAGGGAAGTCCATAGTGGGGCTGTGCTTTCCTCAGCATCGATAATGAGTACTTTCGATATTGAAACACAGTTCAAGTACTAAGTTCCCAAACCTGAGTTGTTCAGTATTTTCGATATTGCCATCTTATTTCTTCCCAGTGTATTCCATTTAGTTCTTATTCACTTCATAATTAGCTTTAACACAAAACTTAACATAGTCAGAATAAAAAAGAACAACAAAATTACAAGAACAACACGAAGGCAAAACGAATTGCATCATTTTTTGTCACTCTCAGTCCACATTTGCTTAAGTCACTTCGGAGGTTTTGAGAAATCGAGCGCTCTCAATCTATTGCTCAGTGCAAAACAATGGGGCAGATGTGATTCAGCTTGATAAATTGTGATATAGAAACAAGTCAAAATTCTACATTGTGTAATGAAAAAAAAGGAAGATTCATTGTAGATCGAAGTAATATAAACAACATAAAACATGGAAAAAAATGGCATATAATATTGATGGGTAGCCCTTCACATCACGAGATCCCTTCTCCCGCTCCCCCTCCCCCAAAACCTCCCAAGTTCGCCACAGTCATTCCGTGCAGACATTCTTGTATCGGACTCATTTTGGCTCATGGGTAGACGCATTAATTTTTGCTGTCAGCAATAATATATTACTACTACCTTTCTTAACAGTAGCAATGTCTATGGTAAATATGGCAACATGATATCAAACCCGCCTGCGAGTAAATGAGAGGATGCATAGACGAAAATCATGATCGTTGCGGTTATTTTTTTCGTAGGCTTATGATATGCTTGGACCACCGTAAAATATAAAATGTATACAGCGGATAGTACAAAACTAAAAATTTACATTTTGCCTAGAAGTGACTTCAGATATTTGAAGGCCTAGTCTGGTTTAGCTTAACCTGACTCCTTTTGTTTTGATCTCTGTTACATCCGATTCGGGTTTGTTTTTTAATTATTATTACTTATTAAGCTTAGTTCTTTACACCGGCCACATCTTTTGTTTTCTTAACTTGGCCCACCCATCGACTACATTTTCCACCAACTGATAACAATCAAGACATCCTTTATCACTCTGGGTCAGATGTCTGTCTAAATGACAGATGAGTGGGCGAATTAATAATAGTTAGTTGCCGTCAAAATCGTGGAAATCTGGCTTTACATCTTGTCCGTGGATATTAAGTTCTATCTCCGGGAAGAGCAGGACACGAGGACATGTTGGCAGTTGGTGATAAGCTAAAAGTAAAATAGCACCACAAAGTGAATCAGGAATATGGAATCACGATTGAAGTGCCCCCTTAAAAAGTATTAAGAGGTAAAAAGTTGAAACATTCAACAGAAGGGGAAGAGCATGGAGATTTGTGGAAGGGGGGGGGTGGGGGCTCTCTCAGTGGACTCTCCTTTGTTGTTACTCTCTTGGCAATTATATTGTTGTCTGTCTGTCCAAACCTAACATAAAAATAAGTAAAAACTGGGATAAAGCCATAACGTACAGAAGGGATTCGGTTCAGAATATATCATCTTCAAGTTCAAACATTAAACTTTACATGCGAGTCTGTTACCGGATTTGAATTCGAATTCTTTACAAACAGGGGCGATGGGATATCCAAAAAAAAAAAAGAGGATTAAATGGAAAAATGACAAGCTTTTAAGTCTATCAGATATTGTATTATCGTATTGAAGAATATTCTTTTGCTAGACGAAACCTGAATGAAAAGCACCGGGGGGCTGAAACAGTATGAAAGTCTCTTGAGCATTTGGCAAGGAAAAGCAGGAGGGAAGAAGGTCTGTTTATAACTGTTATATAAAAACAAATAAAGGTCACTCATCGTCTAACAATGGATCATTCTTACTTACATCTAGATCCAGGTAATATAGGAGATGACAAGGATATGGATAGTCTGTAAATAGTCACATCGTTTGGGGTAAATCCAGTTTGAACCAATGCAGCTGAGGTAAAAAGTTGAAAATAGACACAAAAATAGTGGGATCATTATCTTATGAACATTTTCTAAAACAGCAAAACAGAGAGTAGTGAGACCATTATTTTATGAACATTATCGAGGATAGCTAAACAGTCTGTATCTTGCCTTGCGGTAAACTTTGATATTATATTGTCGTGTGTTGTGAAATCTCTGATGTGTTTGTCAGCTGTTGTTTCTGTGAGCTGCAGTTCCTTAACAACGAAGTCCAAAACAAAGACAACAAAATCTTTTCTTCTTCAGCGTTTCCTAGCCATGTTAGCAGACCTTTAAGAACCATCAACTGAGCGGTCAGTTGCAATGCCTACGAATTTCTTTCCATTTATACAACATTGTGCTGGGATAAACAGTGGGTGAATATCTACCTTTTCTGAGATTTGTAAAAGTTCTTTCTTGAGAAGGGATACTTAGGAGTTATGACCCACGGGAAGTCAAAAAGCCGAAACATTTGATTTTTTAAATGTAAATTATTTTGGCATCGTCTATCCATGACCTGGAACCCTTTTAATAATCGTTTATTCGACCCCCCCCCCCCCCNNNAAAATGGCTTTGCTTTCAAAATAATTTTGATTCGCATCATCCTCAGCCCACGGGTTTAAAAAACAGACTTCTGGCTGTTGGGAGAGAGAGAGAGAGGTGTTAGAGAGAGAGAGAGAGAGAGAGAGAGAGAGAGAGAGAGAAAGAGAGAGACAGATCGTCAGAATGTCCAGCGCCTGTGAAGCTGGTGGCAATATATACTCCACAGTGAGCAGATTGGTTAATTGCTTGATAGTAATTGCTATGCCCTAGAGCAGGCTGCCATATTCAGAGACTTTCAGACAGCCCAGAAGTTTGCTTGTCCTAAATGTAGATAATCGAATGTTATTGTCCACGGGATTGGGAAAGTTACTTAATTATCTGGTCTGTTTGTATGATACAAGTGTTATAATGTGACGCCAGGTAAGTGGGCGTGTACCATTGACATGGGACTCAACAACCTCATTATTATTATGATTATTATTATTATCATTATTGTTACTGTTATGTTTTACTTATTATTAATATTATTACTAGTATTATTATTTAGCTATTATTATTAATGTTGTATTGCTCCTATCAGCCTTGTCTGTATGGTCAGTAATGTGAACAGGAGGTATCAAACTCGTCTGTGCCTGCTCTATTTTGAGACAATCTTCTTCCCTAGTATTACAGCGGCGATAATTATGTCTAGACCTACCGAGTTCCGTCCCCTGACATTACGAAAGCTCCGTATCGTGTAGAAGACCTCGCCTGCGTAGAATGGTCATTATGAATTTTTAATGCCCATACTCCTCCAAACTGGCCGCTTGAGTCCTTGAGTCGATCTGTCGTGGGACGCACGCAGTTGGCAAACGGGGTTAACGAAATTATGAATAAACAATACAACCTTCGTAAGTGGTGACGCCTGCTAGGAAGAGAACTAATAAAAGCTACCCATGGGACATTGGGGTTCATTGACGGAGTGAGGGAGTCATTACTCCAGGGAGAGAGTGCTCCAAATGTAGTAAAGCATAGGGATATGGCTTTAAGTTGGCGTCATGCCTTGCATGCATGTTGTAGGCTATTTTTTAACACAGTGAGAGGCGGGGTCCATTGTTCGAGGAATACGGATATCAGGCTTGAACACTTGGCGTTCATATTAAAGAATAAAGTCATATTCCACAATTTAGTTCATAGACGGAGTACGGGAGTCATTACGCCAGGGAGAGAGTGCTCAAAAAGTAGTAAAGCATAGAGATATGGCTTTAAGTTGGTGTCATGTCTTGCATGCATGTTGTAGGCTATTTTTGAACACAGTGAACTGGGCTCATAGTTCGAGATACTGGATATCAGTTCTAAACACAAATCTGTCGTGTTTAAGCTTACAGACTTCTAATTGGATGAAAATATAGCATGTTGTCATATGCGTTAGGAAAAAGTAAAATAGAATAGGCCCTAGATTTGTGAACCTACCTGCGAATTAGTTTACATTCTCTCCTGATTTTTTAAACTAAACCTGAAGTTTGGGTCATTCACTTAGGTTTCGGCGTGGCCTTCTGTGCGGAGCACTTGTCGTTAAGGAAACTATTAAGCTTGTTTACACCTTTCGATGTATCGGTTCGTAGCTCGAAAACGTAGTGAAAGACCTATATTTTAAAACTCATTTTAATAAGCTCATTGAATTCTGCAACTATCAAAGAAGACTTAGAGATTGTGGAATTTCTTGTGAGTGACAGTAGAGAAACAGTTTATTGGCTCAAAGAGGGAAATCGGATTAGGTTTCTGTAACCTGAAGAATAAAGTCCACAATATATATATGGAATAAATATTCCACAATTTTGTCAAAACCAAACACAGGAATCACTTTGTTCATAAATTTAGACTGATTCTGATAACATTATCGGCATTCATATATAAGAAAACTAAACTTGGAGTTTTAGATTCTAAACACTGTATTTGTTCTCATCAGTCTATCAAAACAAAGGTAGGCGATCGCATTTTTCTCCAAACCATTTTTTGGGGGCGTTTCTTTAAAATTTGATTTAAATTGTCAGCACAGATGGTTTCGTAAAAAGGTGAGAGAAAGTGGAAGACTGTCTTTAGCAGACTTTAAGTTGTCCCCTATATGTTTGTTTCTGGGAAAGACGTGAGAAGAATTTTCTTTCTTTAAATCGTATCTTGATAACAGCTGAACACTTGGTAGCAGCTGGAAAGCTAGAAGATAAATGAAGTAGAAGAAGACAAATTGAGGAATTTCTGGATGGACTAAAAGGTTGGATGGTTACACAGAGCTCTGGAGAATTGTTGAGGTCGGCAGCTGACACTGACAGAGATGGAAATCATAACCGCCTACGCCACGCGGCTTAGTTCCTGAAGAAGAGGAATGGATCATTTTCTTCAAACCTAAAGAACGGTAACTCTCGAATTACATTCTGGGCGAAAAGGCCTTCCGACCGTTATCTGCCATCTGGCTTTGTAAATCTGAGAACCAGTTATGAACTGCAGAGGCTTGTGACTGCACATGACTGTTTTTTGGGGGCTATCATAAAAAAATTTCTGGCACTTTCAAAATGATGCTAATTAAATGGAGAAATTAATGGAGTACCCCATGCACAAATTGTCGTCACCCACAGATGGTCGCATTTATTGCTTTTCACGCACACTAATTTGAAAGAGCTGCTTTCCACTTCTTCACCAGATGTGAGGTGTCAAATTTCGCATGACAGGGCTTAGTCTTAGTGCCTCTTGGAACTTTTAGTTTTGAATTTTGCTCTTTGGAATTATGAAATAGATATGCTATTGAAATTTAAGTTACAACAAACAGAGAGTGTAAAACATGAAGTGTACCTGAACCAAGCATATTCAAGGGAGTTAATTTCAGGAAAATGACCCAGTGCTGAGGTGGGCAGAGGATAGACAGAAGTGGAGGTCAATGACCGCCTGGGCCACTTTGTAGGATACTTGTGGCCCCATGCATAATCCATGCTTTAATTACCGTAACGCGTTAACTACTGTGAACTTTATTAATATTTTTGACATTTCCCGTGGTTACCGCAGTGCGTTAACTAACATCAGAATTATACATGTACGGCCACTGAAGAAAAGGAATTAGATGCAGAAGTAAGACAGCACAGCTGTAACGATTAAACCCTGGTGTCCAAGCAATGTGAAGATTTCATGAGCCAGAGGTCTTTAGTCTTGATAGTGCACAGTCCAACTTGTCCTAGCGGTCACCTGCCAAGGTGGCCGAGTTTCAGGAAGGATTTTCATATTTACAATATATTTGATCTTCATAACACGACCATAACACATCTGTCGAATGGGACCATGGCCACCTTTTTCAATATCCCATAACTTAAAACACTGTATGTCTTGTAGGCCACTCTGTTGAATACGCTCGTTTGTAAAATAAAAGTTCTCAGAGTCTTGGGTATGGCTTGTAATATGTTCGCTTAGCATAATGTACGCGTGAATGTATGGGAGTAGATATTACATCAATGTGTCTAATTGTATTTTACTGGAAATGAAACAGATTTACCTTTCAAGGACAACAAAGCTATATTTTATCAATCTGAAGTCTAAAGTGTGTGACTATATGTTCAGATTATTTGTCGTTGGTAAAAAAATTCATCTTTCTTGTCCTATTTTCTCGGAGCTTGAATTCGCGGTAACAAGTAAATGACTGTAACTCCAAACAGTATCTGCTATATGTTCATTGGATATTTGAACTATTGGAGAAGTTATGGTAAATGCGAAAGATCTTATAAGCCAGCTGCCAGACTGTAGAGTGCGTAATTTACTAAATGGACGAAGCAAATCGAAATAAATTCAGGAGAATTATTGTCCTCCGACACCGGCATGGAAAGAAAGGATAAATAGAGGGGATCAGTTAGACGAATAGTAGATCAGCAACCACCACTTTTAGTTGGTGGATGAACCTTGAAGGAGCTGTTGAGAAAGGAAGCTGAAGAAGTGTGGACGTGTCTTTCTACAATGACTTATAACCGTAAACACCAACCAACCAACCAACCAACCAACCAACCAACCAACCAACCAACCAACCAACACACCCACCAACCAACCAACCAACCAACCAACCAACCAACCAAACCAACCACCCAACCAACAACCAACCAACCAATGCTGGGTTGTAGAAGAACTTCCAACCCCTTCTCTCACCCTCAAGGCAGCAAACTACATCACATAAATCAAGATCCGCGCCTGAGTCCCGCCCCACCCCCTCCTCCTCCCCCAGACTTAAGATGGCAAATATAGGGATCATTGCATATAAACGTCTAGTATGAGGGAGGGAAGCGTGCGTCCGAAACACATGCCACGTTCTTAAGCATTCGTTTTCACTGCTCACTGGCAATACAGGAAAACAATTTCCTTACGTCTTCGTTTCTAAATTAAATTTTCTGTATTCATTGTACGGCCCAGATTAGTCTGTCAGTTTCCCACATTCCCGTCTTCCCAAAGGACAGTCGACGCCCCTGGTATTGATAATAGAATGAAAGCAACATCAGAGGGCAAGTATTCTATGAGTGCCTTTACGTTACAGTGAGATCTCAAAGATTACATGGATCAAATGTAAGTTGTTACAAGAAACGATGTCTGTCATCACGTCAATGTGAAATCACATAGATTACACTGATCGAGTGTTAGTTGTCCTCAACATAATTAAAGTGCTGACGCTTGATTCACAAGATGAAATCAGCCTACAGCAGATCCAGAGAATAGAGCTTCAAAGAGGTTGTGGCGCTGAAAGTGCAAGAGTCTGGAATTACACCGGGTGAAGCAAAAAAGAACGGCTATGAGGAAGGGAGGGAGGAGTACAAATCAACGGGAACCGGCACCACCAGCATCTATACGTTCAGACTTTTGCCGTTGAGGACTGACTGAATGTGTCTGCATAGAGGTTACAGACCTGTAATGGATTGGACCCTTTTTTCCTCTATGGGCTATATTAACATTTTGAGCTGCCCTCTGAACCCAAAGTTTTAGCTTTCACCCAGACCCATACCAGATTGAATCTCATTATGTGGCCCAAATTTTAAGACTTACCCAATCCTAGCAAGCCCATTGAAATTTTGAGCTTGGTTGCTATTTGTAAACAGAGCCTACATTTTTCACTGGTCAATGCCAAACCCCTCCTCTTCCGCCTTAGCACACCCTTGACCTGGCAGTCCTAGCCCAGGGCTAAATAGTGCCTGGCAAAATAAAGTAAAATGGACACAATTTCCCATGATATCAAAATTTCCCCCCTGGAGCACTTATTACTGGAAGCAGGGCATGCCAAAAGAGGGAAAAGGAAAGATGAAATATAACCCCTAAGTTTTGTAGGACCCAAAAGTGACAGTACAATTACAGGCCTGTAACCTAGAGTGCAAGGATATCGGTTCTGCTATCCAATAACCCGTAATAAAGCTTCCAAGATAAAAGACAGCTAAACAAGGATAATAATCTGTAGCTTGTAATCTGTAAACACGGACAGTCGTTCTGAAGGTGGATCGAAAATTCGCGGCCTCGGACAGAAAATGTGTGAATCTTGGCAAAGTGAATACATCAGTCTCTTTGTAACGTCCCTCGTGACACTACACCACACTGTAAGTACAATACAGTCTTTCCTTTGCGAATGACGATTCTAAATGAGGAAGGAGTGTGCATTTCAGAAAATTAATTGCACGAACTCACTCCCCGCAGTGACAGAGGCCGAAGCTGTTCCCTGCACAACCACCTTTCATGGTTTTATCTTTTATGGTTTCAAAAACCTGAAGACTACCTACACGGAAGAGTTTCTTCTGAAAGCACTGAAAGTACTCAAATTTCTGAAAATGCGCACTCCTGCCTAATTCAGAATCCTGACTTTTGCCAAGGAAATACTGCATCATGGTAAATTTTGGTGTAGTGCCAAATAGATTAAAGAACATTAAGAACTCAGATTATTCACTGTGTCAAAATTCACACATAAACACACACACCCATGTGTGCACACACACACACACACACACACACACACACACACACACACACACACAACACACACACACACACACACACACACACACACACACACACATACACACACGCACGCACACCCACTGCATACACGCACACACGCACACACACACACTCACTCTCACACACACACACACACACATACATATACATACACACATGTCACACACATGTACACACAACAATTGTACACACACACACACACACACACACACACACACACACACACACACACACACACACATACACACTCATTGATTCGGGCCTTAGTACAGTAAGTTATTTTTAACCGAGATCCTGACTTTCCATTGTGCCAGTGTAAGCCGGTCAACTCCCAAGTGTGAAACATAAATCTAGTACTAAGTGGGTCTCGGAGAGGAACGAATGTGGGAGGAAGAGAGAGACTGAGAAAGTCAGTGAATTGACGTCATCACCGCGGTGGATTTCTAGAAAATTAGGGGCATTCAAGAGATCATGTGTCCCAACCTGAACACTGAATGTAAGAGAGAATAAGGATGCTGTATGTGGTTTATTTGCCCCGTTTTTCAGAATCTGACGGTGATTCAACTTGTACTGAATGAGAACAAATTAGCAGCAGGCTGTGACGTCAGTCTTATGTCTGTAGCCTCTTAGTGTAGAGATTGTGAAAGTTAGAACATTCAAACAAAACAACAAAATTAAACAACATACAGTTTTCTTCTGCTTGATCATTTCTGAGAAAAGATTTTCACCCTGTGTGTGCCATCAGCACAAGATCACAAAGCGAGAAAATTTAGCAGATGATTGGTGCAGACACATACACAAACTGTCTAGAGGTCTTTGACACCTATTGTTTTTTCTTCTTTTGGCCCTATTAACATTTTGCGTTATTCTAAATATACCACTGTGATTTGGGGAAATTTCTTCCATGGAGGTTAAAGTACTTCTTTTGCCCGATCTTTTAACGGGAAGAAAAAGGGGGGTCAACGCCCAAAATTTTTCACAAATGTCTTTTGAAAAAGATCACCTCAAATTCTGATTTGGTCCCCAAATTTTCATTTGGCTGGTTTTGACCGCGTGCGAATACATAGGTCTACACATTTTATTTTTTTATCTAGAAGGCTCAAATTGTACCTGAAACTTTAAAATTGGATGCTTTATTTAGATCACAGGTCATTTTACACATTTCTACACCCTAACACTGGCTGGCAGGGCCCCAAAAAAGGGGGATTTTATAGATTAGCGGATTAATTGGGTTGTACACAATGAGTGATTTGCCCTTCTAATAGGTGTCACAAACCTAGACCAATCGTCGACTAGCCTATCTCGTTTCTTGACGTCACGCTGCACGGGTAATGGCATTGCGAGCAGAATGAAAATCCCAACATTCCAGCGGTGTTTCTTCAGAAACTGTCTGGCAAAAGACAAAAATATTGGCGGTTTAAATGTCATGAAAAATAATCTCAATGTATTAGACTGAAGCTGTCCCTTAAGTTTTTTACCTCATACATGAATTTTGCTACTGTCTGTCATTAAAACCAACCTGAAACTCTTAACAAAATGATATCAAAGTTTGCAATGTCTTGCAGACAAGCATAATGAGGTCCATGTCTCTTGACCAAGAACAGAGAGTCCGGACTCAAGAGAAGAGGGTTTTCCCATATTGGAATTCTCTTGATGGCAGAAAAGGAAAGTACGACAATTTTTGCAAAAGAAAATATTGGTTTCATGGATAAATGACAGGATTTCCTTTTTGTTGTTATTGTTTTGGTCGGATAAATTCTGTGGTTTTGGTGGGGTTTTTTGTGAGAAAGGTATTGCTTTTTATTGTAAAGCTTATAGCAACGCTGTTTGGGGTCATAAATTGCAAGATGTAAAAAATGCCAAGTGTTAATCTTTGTTCTTTTTAAATAGCTTGAGGTCCAACTGGGTTTTCACTATGGGGGTTAGGGAGGAGGAGGGAGGTTCAAAAAAAGGCAAAAAAAAAAAAAAGCGCAAAACTTCGAGGTTTTAGTTGTTTTGCTCCGTTAACTGAGATGCTCATCTGTTGTATTATTCAGAGGGAATGGTCAACGAAAATTATGACTGAGCTGACAGGAATAGTAGTAATAGCTTATAGGCTAAACATTTGTGCATGTTTAAGTAGTACAAGGTGGAAGTAGGTAGTGGCGATCCATAAACGACGTAAAGATAGCTCAGTATCTGAGGAGGTTATCTGTGCGACTTTTGGCAAATTTTGCGCATCCAATGCATAATAGCTCTTAAAACACCGTCACTTCTCTCTTTCTCTCTCTCTCTCTCTCTCTCTCTCTATCTATCTATCTCTCTCTCTCTGTCTCTCTCTCTTTCTCTCTCCCTCTCTCTCTCTCTCTCTCTCGCCACCCCCCCCCCTCCACATGGGATCTCTTACCATCGTAAGAATTACACTAATTCTGCATGTTAAAAGCTTCTAAGGGTGCATTCAGCATTGATGCACTAATGTAATTCTTGCGAAAGTAAGACTTTCCATCCTTAATGTGCAAGCTCTCAATTATCACGGTACTTCAATTATCTAAGTATTCTTTCACAGATGATGAGGGGCATTCATGGTGGTAAATATAGAGCAAAATGTCCAGAGAGTGCTTTGGAGTAACAACGATCTCTTATTTTCTGACATCAATACGATCACTTTAATCTTCGTTCACTTGACGGAACCCGGATTCTCTTACAAAGCTCAACAGATCAGATCAAGTTACCATCTTGCTCCACAAGCAACTGCATAAGATAGACTAAGATAGACTTAAGCAGCTCAGCCCTCTGCCAGTGACTGCAGACAGATCAAACAACACAACACGGTTTGGCCAGTGCCAGCTGACTATGAAACGAAACTATGGGGGAACTGCATAGACCTGCAACTGACCTCCCAGTTTATGGCCCATAGTAGTCTGCTAGCAAGACCAGGGAACACTGAAGAAGAACTTGATAGAACCAGAACCCAGAGATCCAATCCGCTCTCTCGTAGCAGCTTTGATTATATATATTTTTATTGATACATTTTATATATATTATATTATCAACATTTTATAAGATAAGTAGTGATTTACGTGGAGAAAATGGGAGACAATGGGCGCCCGATAATTTCCATTCGAGGGCATCAGGTTGCAAGTATTTTTTTTTTCAGTGGTGAAGGGAAATAATCATGATAAATTGTAAGGAAAACGTGGTACTGACGGTTATTTCCCTTCGTTTTACGATCGATCGTATTCATTTGCTTATTCACCTCTAAAGGTTAATTTTTTGATAACACTTGACAACGCTGTTGTTATGGACAGCACCAAAACTAAATATGTAAATAAGATAACAGTGTNAGGAGGGGGAAGGGGGAAGAGGGAATTAGGGATGGGAAGGAACGTGTATCCCCAAAGTCTGCACCAGAATTAGCAATGAATGGTTACAACAGTAATGATGTTGAGTAGAGAGAGAAAATTGACTTAGTGGGCAGCGCGTCACATTGTCCCATATCCCCCATACGAAACATAGAGCTGGACCTCAAGAACTGGAATTCCATAGAATTTCAGTTTTATCAGATACCACTCCATTACATAGGGAATTCTTTATTTTTAAGAGGAGTCAAAAGCTATTGCTTACATACTGTCACCATTAAAAACCCTAAATGTTTTTAAAGGTAAAACGGTTAAAAGAGCTTTCAGAAAAACATCAGTTTAACAACTTTTTACACAATAATCTCAACGCTCTCTTACCAAGTGAGTCTACAGTATCACAGTTTAAAATCAATAAAGGTTTTCTACAACTGGGCATCTGTAAGAAGTAAGAATGAAAAGAATATCAACTAAGTAATCTTTATATGTACTGTACAATTCATTATAAAATAATTGCCTGGGGATGCTGTAAAGTAAACAATCAAACATAAAGTGATTTAAGTGATAGACTGTATTTTCATTCGATCCCCAATCACAAATTGGGGATTCTTCTGATTCATGTAGATTCTTTCCTTTCAGATCAACATTCAGTCCCAAACATTGCAACCTAGCTGGAAAAAAACAAATTAACAGGAATTCTATTATTTCTAGTTTTTGAATTGTTAAACTTCGTGAATAAAATTCATAAAACATCTGGGACGAAGAACAAGATCATCGCAAACAGCAATATATGAGGCCCGAGTTAGTGAGGCTCTACGGTATTTTATTGTCCATGAAATATATACAAACGACTAAGATTACTCAGTTGATAAAATTGACAGCTTTTTTTTGTCAGACTTTTTACAAATGCTCAGTACTTGGAAAAAATTAGTGACTGTATTCTGTGATGCTGTAGACAAGTTTCGTAAGTCAGTTGACCGTTTTGTGTAAAAAGATGTTAAAATTATGATTTACTTAAAGATTTCCTAACAACTTTAGAATAAAAATCTTCAGTGTTTTGAATGCTTGTAATATGTACATAATAATTTGGACACGGGCTCGATTTGCCCTCGTTCTAAAGAGATAGTATCCAATAAAAGTGCGCTCAACTAAATTGAATTATAACAGCTAGACTGCAGATTCAGCTTTCTTCCGGGCCACGGCGAGCCTTACCAATAGAGGGTTTTGGTTTTTCACAAGCTATGTCATTTTACTTTTGCTGATTCCGAACTCCGGCAAATTTTGCAGGTAGTATTTAGAGACAGTGATACGGATAGGGATAAGAAAATAAAAGCAAATTTTAGACAAAACATCATCATTGCCCAGGAACTCCTAGACTAAACTTTATCATTGCCCAGGAACTCTTTCGTGTAGATTTTTTAAAATATCCTATCCCTAACCCTAAACCAAGCTGTGGATCTAGTCGAGAGTGTCCATTAAGGAGTGTACGCGGTGCCAGTGTCAGGAAGCCGAGGTACTACCGGAAGGGATAACTTGCCGCGTGTGGAACAGAGTTACGCGAGAGAAGAGTCGTTTTCTGGGGTCACCTTATATGGGGACTTTGCGTGAAAAAAGCACTTTACTCACATTCCGTGCAACAGTCTTGTCTATTACTTTGAGTAGCCACATTTTGTTATTATTGTTGTTGTTGTTGTTGTTGTTGTTGTTGTTGCTGGTGCTTTTGACGCTGCAGGTACTCCTAGTGATGGTGGTGGTGGTGGTGGTGGTGGTGGTAATGGTGCTGCTGATGCTGTTGCTGCTACGGCTGCTGCTACTGCTGCTGCTGCTTATGGTCTGTGTGGAGAAAATGATAACTGGGAGAAAATAATGACTGGATAACAATATCTTCGTCAGTGCGTCCTCAGATTTTTTTTTTACTTAATGGAAGGCTCGGCCCTCTACCTGATCCAACAAATGTTGTTGAGAGAGATTTATGTCTAAAAGTTTCTGTAGGAAGTTTGTCAACAGACTGAAAAAAGTATAAGGCCTTTTACAAACCTCTAGCGTCTTTTCAATTTCGACAGCCTTTGTCGACTACAGAGAACGTACATGACACTGAGATGGGAGTTTTAGAGCTCTTCCAGACCGGAAATTGCAACCGTAATCTGGTCGAGTTGTGCGCATGCGTGAAAGTTTCAATTATGGCGGTAGTGACCTGTTTACTTTCTGAAGTAGTGCTCCTAATTTACTCTCCCTATCACATAATGTCCCTCTCCTAACTGCTTTCACTGTTGTTGACAACGTGTAGATCTATATATAGATGGATGTCAGGATGGTCGGATGCAATGGCCTTGTGGTGCTCTTTGAGAGAAACGGTTTCAGTTCTCGAAATAATAATAACGAACTGATTGAGTCTCTTCTTATGTGGGTCAGTTGTTACACCTGATCTGATATTCTGGCTTTATATTTCACTGCTTACAGCCATGTATTCATTTATAGAGATGGGTGGAGAAGAGGTAAATGTGAGTGAGAAACATGAGCCTGTCAGGAATCGAACTAACGATATATCTTAAGCCAGAGTCCTGTGCCGTAATTTATGAGATACGTTAGTCCATAGCCTGCCACAAAACCATAGAGAATAAATTAATGGAGACTATGCGCATGAACAATGGGACCTCCTACCATATGAAGAATAACATTAACTCTACATGCTGAATACTATAATGGGTGAATTCAGAACCGATGTAGTAATGTCATTCTTGCCATGGTAAGAGAGCCAAGCATTAATGCACAGGCTCTCATATGTTGCTAGGGCTGTGAGAATATCAGTATAACAATCAGGACGAAAACAACAACAACAATAACAACAACAACAACAACAACGACCACAACAAAGACAGCACCAGCACCAACAACGAATATAACAAAGATCTAGCAATGCAGACCTCCTGGAAAGCAGTAAAGTTTTAGTGCATGTGACTTATTTTACTCTAAGCCATCTCTTTCCCCAAACATACCGCACACACTTTTAATTTTCACACTAGACCAACTCTTGCACTGGGCCAACCCGTACTTTTCTACAACCAATAAGACCCCCCAATAAAAACGCTTGGTTTTAAGGTCAACGTCGAAAACATAAAACCTTACCCCCAGAGTGGCCCAAAAACTCCGTGTATGAACAACCAAGAGGAGGTAATTCGACTTTAACACGCGATTATCAAGCTCTGGAGTCCTGGACTTGTAGGGATTGTCTTCCCCTAAAATTCGAAGAGTTACGGCCCTTGTCTGATTTCGTGTCTCGTTACCTTGTCGCTTCCGGTCAATCTCAGACGTTTTGGACATCAGTTTTCTGCCCAATTAAGCGATTTGCTTCCCTCGACGATTTACATCCAAGAGCCTTCACGTATCGAACGGTATCCTCACAGGGACATTGTAGTGGATCCTGTGGGCTTTCATTAAGAGTTTGAAAAGTGTTGTTGTGAGAAGGAAGATGTCATTGTCCTTTGTTCTGAGTGTACGTGCGTCCGTCCCACTGTTCGTATCTTATGGATACCGGCCTGTAACTTTCCTTCGATATTCGGTCCTTGAGAGGGTATATTTAGCCTCCCTTGTACACTTTTTTCACATGGCCTTATCACTTCATAGAGAAAGCCTCCAGGGAGGGGGGGGGNGGGGGGGCCGAGTCTGTTGTTTTTTTTTTTTAACGGAACTGTGGTCTTTTTGTTATTTTATTTTGGGTAAAACTATGTTGTTGTCGGCATAGTCTTTCATTTTAAGGGAAAGCAAAGGGAAATTAGTCCCTTTCGTGTTGATGACGGTGAAGTTTAGGAAAAGTAGTCTAACATTTGTGATGAAGGTGATTCTGAACTGAATTCAACTGAACGTTATTCCCAGACTGCAATAGATACAGTAATGTGGAAAGTAAACGAAACGGCAATGCAAATTCTAGTGATGATGGTAACAATAGTATGTGGTGGCAGTGACGATGACATGCAGATGACGCTAACGGTAACTGAATACGGTTGTGACAGTATTGACGGTCGTATTGCAGCGGTGGTAGTGGTGTTATGATGGTGATAGTGGTGATGCTGCCGTGGTGGTCTTAAGGGTAGAGGTAGAATCTGGCTGATGGTGATCCTCATCAAAGTAATGACGGTCAGTAACATCAGCAATGCTGAGAGTTTTTGATATTAGTATGTATCGACCGACATTACAAACTCCCTACATCCTTAGAGAGGCATTGTGGCCGTGTAGTTTGTGAGTCGTGCTCACAAAATGAAGACTGTCAAGTCTAAAGTTTGTGTGTTCGACTCGAGGGCCGGGAGGTTACCTTCTGGAGTCTTTAAGAACGACATTTCACTTCCCTCTCCCCACTCAACCTAGGTGTAAATGAGTATCTGGCTATAGAGCCAGAGGAAACAGGACGCTGCACCGCGTCAGATGACCAGCAATGACTTTGTTAACAAGTTTAACGAGTTTAACAAGTTTATTGAACAGCTTATGGTACATTTACAGTACAAAAAAGCATTAAACAAGAGGACACATACTTACATGTATGATGTGAACTGGTCTATGTGTATGTATTATGAATGAATGTAGTATAACACTGTATGACACTGTAAACCAGTTTCCCTACATGGTAAACAAAAAGTCGCATTTTCATTTTCGTGTATTTGCACTGGAGCAAAGAACCCGTTAGAGTTGCCTCATATGGGGGTACATTGTAAAATTTGATACATCAAACCTTAAATTCAGACTGAAATGTTAGCTCTATCAGAACGATCTTATGAATTATATAATTAAGAGTATGTTTAAATAAATGTGTATTGATTGTTTGAATTTTTTTTTTTCGTCTAGTGGCTTTGTGGTCTCTCTGTTACTGTAGTCTTTTTTTTCCATGCTGGTTGACATATTTCTCTCGCTGATGGTTCATAAATATCGGAGTAAACATTAACATTGATCGCTACAACGATAACTTCCACCAAACATTAATCCACAACATCACATGGCTTTTATAGCGGGAGCCGACTGAGAGCCAGGGGAAACAAATGTATAGAGGACCTCCTTTCATGTATTTCTAGACATGTGTCACAGGATGAGCGAAAGAGACTTTCGAAGATAAAAGGGACCAAAGGATGGATGGATGGATGGATGGATGGATGGATGGATAAATGTATGGATGGATGGGTAAAATGAGGAGGGCATTCTCACTATCGGTTCCCTCTCCCCTCTTCCTCACCCTACCCCTCCCCCATGTTTGATTCTAACATTTACTTCGTCTTGTATGCTAAAGAGTACACCAAGTAATGGTAATGAGATAGGTTTTGTTTTCTTTTTTAAATATTATAAGGGGAAGAGTGGGTTGGGAAGCTCAACAAGAACTACTGATAACGAACTACTATACAACATTTACTGACCCCTTTCCTCAAACCGCCTCGGAACGCTTGGGGCAGTCAGGTTATTTAAAGTACAAATTACATTTTTGTTCATTCAGTAATTCCTCGATGCCAGATGGCTAATATATAAAGTTCAGTGACCTATCGCACTTTGACTCTTGTATGAAAACAAAAAGCATATATCATTTTTGATAACATTCAAATGATCTTTAACTTCTCACCAGAAATAAACGTGAAGATTGTATACCTGACTTTTTTTCGAGCTGGAGCCAAAGAGCTCATGAAAAGGAGCCAAATAGAATATGCTCATGTCTGGAATTGGCCGACGGAGATTCATTTATGGCAAATGGCAAGAAATTTACTACCAACTGTCTATGTATTGGATCTACTTGAGAACTGATATATCAAAACCGTTTTACAAGTCTCAGATCAAGAAAGGGAATAACTGTTAATGTGGACACATTTGGGATAATTTTGTGATTCGTGCTCCTCGGGCCAATCCTGGCAATTTGAATCCAACGGACAATAAACAACGTTGTTGTTTTTTTTCCCAGTTGTTTGGAAAGGAATAGATAGTATATCACAATTCCTTGAGCTTCATTCAGATAAGCTACTGCTGTAAAGTTTGAGGTTCTTACATTACAGACTAGAGTTTTCAGCTGGTGGTAGTCGTTTCTTCAGGAAAACATACATGTTTTAATACATCCAGAATTATTCAATGTTGACATAAGGTACTTTCAGGCCAAAGAAAAGCCATAGAGCCAAACAGTTTTTCCGCAGCTAAACGCTATGAGACAGACCCAAATATCTAGTACTTGGCTCCGAAAGCGCCAAATCTGGCAACTCTGTGATGACCTTTTGAGATTATAAAATTACTTCTTTTAAGATGATTTGAAGAAACAAATCTAGCAAATCAAGTACCGCCAGGAAAGACAAGTGGAAACATAAACACACCCTCTTCCTCTTCCTTGGTTGTTTTTCAAGCTTGGTTTTTCCGTTAATGAGGTCACTTAAATGCCAATACACTTGGATTTAGGTCCTGGACAGATTAACAATAAAGCAGCTACCCCAAAGCCCCTCACCTCTAAGAGGAAAAAGGAGTCTTAGTCTCTTAATGAACACGAAATATGATATTCATTTATCCCGTAGGGAAATTGCTTTACAATGCCATGCAATGTTATACATCTCATCATACACACGCACGCACAGAGCAGTATATATTAAAGGTAAAATTACAGCTGAAGTTCCTAAGAAACTCATTAAGTCGCTGCGGTGCAGCGCCTTGCTCCTCCTAGTTCTAAAGTCAGGTATACATTGACACCTGAATGGAATGAGAAAATTAAAAAGGAGTTTTCCCAGGAACATTACAGCGCAAATCGTCCCACTCGGTAGTCGAAACTCAGACATTGGAGTCTTCAGATTGTGAGAACAACACAATTTCACGACTTATGACTTAGGCATAATATATAAGCCCATGTTATTTTTCTAACAAAGAGGGGCCCTCGGCATTTTGTTGCCCCAGGATCCCTGCACGATATTTATACCGTCCTTGCTTAATAAAGCGACCTCTGTAATAATAATAATAATATTGATAATGTGGTTTATAAATATTTATGCAAACGTATACCTGCTCAATCGACTTCACACTATTATTACCTCCGCATGCCTGAGCACTCAGTGCATCTGCCATTTACAGGCGCTGATCACTAGCATTCTGACAATATTTTTCATTGCCTATAGCTAGGTACCCATTTTACTGACGGATAAACCGAGGAAAGTTTGGATAAAATGCTTTCCTAAGGCATTTGCAACATGCCCGTGGTCGAAATCGATCCCGCGACTTTTAGCGCTTGATTCCAGCGCCGTAACCATCTGGCCACGCTGCTCCACAAGCTTGATTTTTCTGATGAAGGGCTCTATACGAACTAAAGTGTGCCTGTGGTGTTTGTGTGGAAAGAGTTCCGAATGAGATTGACACCCCTAACCGGAATTCCTGCGTACGAATTCAACCCAACCTCCATTTCTAACTCTGCCCATATTTTTTTTCTAACCCAACCTTCAACCCAGATCCTTATGCCCATCGGGACAGTAGCATTGTCGAAGTGATTTCCTAACTTAAATGTCCGTCGATACAGGAGCATCATGTGTGAGTCTCATTCGGAATTCCTCTGCTTTAATATTCCATGAATGGAAAACGAGACATGCTATAAGGTGAAGATAACCAATGATCCTTGACCCTGAGACTAGATTGACGTTGTTGCCCTCCACCCCCACCCCCTTTTTTAATCGTTAGATAACATGGTCTGTTACGCAATTCAGAGAGATGAACTTAAAAAATAGAAAGAGAATTAAACTTGATGAGACAGCCCTCTACATCTGATTCTCTGACTGGCAATGGCTCTCATAGCCTGTCTTTGATTAGTTTCAAAGTACAGACAGGAAGCCCGAAATAATAAAATCAACAATTTCAGACGCAAACCAAATTTGCCTCTATTCTCTGTACAAGAAGAGAGTACTAAAACCTAAAGGAGAAACGGATATTTTTAGAGGATGGATTTCAATGAGCCTCATCAAGGCAAGCTCTGTTCATTCTGTTAGGGCTATGTGGCCTCTGTTAGTCGCCTTTCCCCCTCTCGCATACGTAGCCACGTAACACTGTTTGGCCAATCGAAAGCCTTGTTTCTTGCCCCCCCTGGACGCAACGCGCCAGGAGACTGGGCGGCGCGTATGAATACTTGAATCATAAGGTGCAGCCGAGCTGACCTTTTGACTAACTTGTGTTACGTCGCGCCTGTCACAGAGCATAATATAGTGCGCGCTTGAGAACGAGAATTCTTTAAAAACCAAGCAAACTCAGAAGTGAGCGGCACAGAGACGACTCCAAGTCAACACAGACTTACAAGAAATTAAGTTTTCGTTTATATTGGAGGTAAGTCTCGAACTTTATCATAATTAAACTTTGTCAAGTTTTTTCTATATATTCATGGCCATCTTTTTTCTTGCATCATCATTAAACTGACATTTCATTTCAGAAGTTTAAGAACCTTCATTCAGACATAAAAGTTTGTTTTCACAGATAAATACAGTATTATAAAACAGATTGAATATTGCAATTTTTTTCAAACTGAGGAGATCTTCTTCATGCATCTTATTATACCATTATTATACTAACGTTTTATACAGACCGCTTGTCTCAGTCAAATAAAACATAAGAAAAAATCACAGGAAACTGTTGGAAAATAAGTGATTTACATATAACTCATCCTCATCAGCCACAAACACACACACAAACATACAAACAACACTTATAACTGTAAATATAGATCAGTATCATCTGCAAACAATATTGTGAGTAGAGCGTACTTTTTATGATATCCATGATTTTGATGGTACACGGTATATAAGTATAAAAAGAACCTTAATTCTGGGAAGAGGTGACAAATCATCATGGCCGAAGCACCTTTTAGTCTTTTGGTTATCGTGGTTGATCTAAGCCCCTTCTTCGAAAAATCCAATTTTGTGTTGAGTAAAAATAAGTCAAAATTAGTCTATGAACAACTGTTGTGTTGAGTTTTGTTGTTGTTGTTGTTGTTTTTTTGCGTTTATCATAATTATTATAATCGAATATCATTATGTTTTATTATCATGATAATCATTATTGGCACCATGGTATAATCGTCTTTATTATTTGCTGATTAGCAAACAGTACTCTAGAGGGATTTACTATTATGGGTTAGATACAAGTACGTCTGCACGAAGAGTTATAGGGAGCGTTGGAGGAGGGGGAAGGGAGGTGTGACGTCAATCGCCGGGCGTCTCTACGGGATATAGATCTTTTGGCAACATTGAATCTGACGGTATAGCGACGGTGCGCAGACGACTGAAAGCCACGCAAAGTGAACTGGAGGGGAACTTATCGCTTCAAAGCACTTTCTTTCACTTTTTAAGCTAATGAAGACTGCACTCTAGAAATCTGCATCGCTTTTCGAATTCCGACGAGGATGAAATTTTAATTTCCGTTCCGAAATTTAACTCGTTTCCTTGAAATCTACGACGTAACTGAATTACCGACGGAACCAAAGGCGGAAGCAAAAATTCACTTTTGATCTAAATCTTTCAGTTTATGTTCCTATAAATTGCTGTACATATTCACATCGAAAGTTATATTAGCAGAATTCGGAGGCGGTTAAACGTCATTATGTTTTATTATCAGTCCCATATTTAAGAGGTGGGATATCTTACCATCGTAAGAATTACATTAATTTTGCTTGTTCAAGGTTTCTAATGATGCCTTCAGCATCGAAGCACTTATATATGTGATTATTACGACGGTAAGAGATCCCATCGTCGATGCGCAAGCTGTCAATTGTAGATTCATTAAGGAAGTACGCTCTGCCGAAACCATGCAAAAAGCTAAGAATCCACATTTTCGCCACAAGAAAAGACTTCGTTGAGAATAAACACAGTCAATGCTGAACAAATAGTTGTCATACTATACACTTTTGTGGAGAGTACAATGTCTCGTGTAATATCTATGATCGTTTCCGACATTATCCACGTTGGTTTGTAGGAATTGATTTCAATACATCTTCAGCAGTCGTGACATCGAGTGTGGTACACGATCGTTGACTGTTTGAAGTGAATGTCTGTAGAGACTCGCCCAGCTTTTTGTGTGGTGAAGGTCGTTTAGTATGCTTTCGTGTGTTTGTATGGATGATGTCAGTTGTTTACTGTCATAAAACCTGAAATGTTTGTCACTGTATGAAGAGCCATGCTCCTGCTTCGGATTATAAAGTTAGCTTAGGTTCTTATCTTATATCTGTAAGGAAGCGCTGGAGTTCTATATGCAATTCTGTACTTCTCCCTTTCCGCTAGTCATAGGGTGATCAAGCTTAAGAAGATACACTTCCGTGTCTTTGGTCAGATGAAATCAAAAGTTAGGTCTCTGCTACGCCATAGGGACCGACTAAACGTAGCCTCGATAAAGCAATGTTGAAATCATGTACCTGTACATAGCTTTTTTTTTTTTTCATTATAATCAACGCAGCTGATATAACTAAGAAAATATGAACTGTGTCCTCATCTCTGTTCATAAATCCATCCAAGCTCTATTATTCCATCCCTTTAATAAACCATCAATCCATCAGCCGTGTAGAATTATTCGTTTTTGCTAGTGTCGAGCATCTGTCAATATAGTACTATCGCCTTCGGTCAGTCGCAATCCGGATTAATGCAACTTCCAATTAATTGCCATGTTTTCCAGACAAGGAAGCGTTATAGCCATAGAAGTGAATACTTGCAATATCTTTAAATCGCAATATTTTCCATGTCCCTGAGATCTTACGATTACGCGGAGCTGTTGATTGTAGCCTGTGTTTGTTTCTAGCATCAGTCCATTAGTCCCATCTTATATTACCCTTTCTCTCCTCTGGGATTTCAAACGTACGTGAGAGTCACAGAATACATGTAAATAATGTTTATTCTGTGAATCGCAATAGATCTACATATATATTGTACAGGACGAGCATTTCCACCAACAAGGCGAATCACAAATAATATTGTTTCGAAAGTTCTCCGACCGTCACACAGTTAGTCTATAGGTTGCAGGAGCCTAATTGGCTAAAAATGTGTCGACTATCCGAGTCGATAATAGCAGAGTAAAAAATATGTCCTTTGGACAGATTGTGTAGAAATAATTGTAGAACATAAAACTACACCGCAAAAGTTGTGAGATACATCGGCGAATTTGTTAAATAAAAATTTTTTGGCAGGCAGCTCTTTTCAAGGGTCTAAGAGGATTCAGTTTCTGCGAGCAGCTGGTCTGCAAAAGAATGCCAAATTTTGGACCCCTTTTCATGTAAACTGAAATTGCGAATTTTTTTTCCAAAGGACCCCTACTGAAAACAGTGTAGAGTTTTACCACAGTGGTGGCTCCAGACTTTTCGGAACATTCATGTAGTCTGAGGAGAATATTTTTTTCAAATGCCCCAAAGAGGCATTTCCAATTAGGCTCCTGCAACCTATAGTCTATAGTCAAAGCATGTCATGATAATTCTATGTTAAGACAACATCTGCAACATGGAGTATTCATGTCTATTTATCCTTTCATCCACCCGTCCATCGTCTGTCCGTGAATTTGTTAGTGCGTGAGATACCCAGAGTGGCTAAAGAAGGAGCTTTCCCGTAATAGTCCTGTGGCCGTATATTGCTCTGTCAGAAAATGCAAAAAAACTGTAGAATCCTTCAATTTGTGGGTGGCGCCCCAATTCATTTCATCTGTCCCGGACTAGTATACATAATACGTAGGTTAGTTAACGTATTGCGTTAACCACGGTGAACATTACTAATGTTTTGGAAGCTTCCCGTGGTTACCACAGTGCGTTAACTAACGTAAGGATTATGCATACGGCCACTGGTGCTGATAGGGTCCCAGTGTCCATCCGAGGTAAAGAAAGACACCCGACATTTTATGATACTACACCACAAGACGCTTCAAAAAAGCCATGGGGTCAAGCTGAAATCAATTACATTATCTTTTTATCGCCATTTAAAGATGAAAATGTCGGTTATTAATTTAACAAATGATTGAAACCACATTTTGCCATCCTGCAACATCAAGAATATTAGAAAAAAAATTATTTATGAAACCATATAATATGATGGAGTATGAAAGACAGAATGTCCTACTGATATGAGGCTGAACACAGAACGGAAAAATATTTGTGCACTGATTTATGTTTTTGCACGAAATTATGTAGGCCTACTAAAGTGACGTTTAATTTGAAACAAGCACCACATGGCTAAAGCTGCATACAACGTTTTAGACCTTTCATATTTTCCCAAAAACTTTCTATAGATGGCAAAATGTTATTTCAATTATTTCTTTAATTAATAACCCATATTTTCGCCTTTAAATGGCAATTAAAAAATGTTATCAAGTTTAGCTTGACCCCTGCTTTTTTAAAGCGTCTTGTGGTATAGAATCGTAAAATATAGGATGTCTTCTTAAGCTTGAGTGGACACCGGAACCCTGTCAGCACCAGGACTATAAAAAGACTAAACAAAACGTGATCCGGTATCTTCGGCCGCCATATTGTTCAAACTACAACTACAACACTCTGATAGGTATCGTTAGTTTTCGGTCACATGGTGGCAAACCACGTTTGCTTTTTGACCACAACTTTGTAATACCTCGAGTATCGATACTGCTAATGGCATGGTTAACTCAGTTTAGATGTAATCGGGCATTACAGTATTATCGTAATGTGAGTTGAGTTTAACAAACCAATTTTTTTCTTATACAAAGCCGAAGCACTCTTACGCAAAAAAAAAAATAAAAATTTAAAAGTTACAGTCCTGTAAATGTGGCCATCACCATAACCATCCTGCTCGGAATCTTCTTTCCACCTCCCCTTTTATAACAAAGACAACAAATAGTACACTTTCAATGCATTGTGATGCAGGGAAAACATGCTTGGCAAAGGGAAGAGGGGTCGATTCTTGTACGATTACACAAACTTAATACAAGAAACCATATTATTATTATTATTATTATTATTATTATTATTATTGTTATAAATGTTGGTACGATCATTGCCACGCATGACTAGATAATATGATATGACGTACAGTACAATGCAAATTAGTTTATTTAACAGTTTGGCTATGTTGTATGTGTGAATTGTGTCTGTGGGAGGGGGGGAAGGAGGGGAGGAAGAACTGATGAGGGTTTGGCGCATGGGACCCAAGTTTGGCCCACAACCTATTTAGCGTACCCACTGGGATCAGGTCATAATAATAATAATAATAATAATAATAATAACAACAACAAAAATAATAATAATAATGCAGTTTACAAGTCTCGTATCCAAACTAATGCCCGCTCACGCGACTTTACACTAGTATTACCCCAGCAGGTTCGATTACTTTAGAAGTTTCTCAACTCTCTAGGAAACATACAGTGTTGCTGCCATTGACCGGCTCTGATCCCCACATTCTGACATTATCTGATCATGTGATATTTGAATTTATTTTTACTGTGATTGTCACAAAAAAATTCTTCTAGATTGAATCTAAATTAAAGCTTTTGTCTAAGAGACATTTCGAGGTGTTGATAAATTTAACGTTCTGAACTTTTTGCCCAAGGCAAAATAATGGGCTGATGAGGTGCATATTTTCTTTTATAAGTGGCATTAAAAAAGCGAGACAAAACTTTACTTTAAATTAAAAAAAAAAAAAGATCAATAATAAAAGTCATAGAACAGCTCAACCCATCCACAAACATATAGAATAAACTTTTTAAGTATAGAATAAGGAATTTGGAGTTTCATTAAGTATACGCTAAATGTCAAACAGTGAGTCAAGTAAGTGCCATCTTTGCCCTTTACGGTACCATTTCATTAAAGTAGGACACGCACATCAAAAATAATTTTCCGTGTTTCAATACTTTTTCTGTCTAAAAATTATCTGTGGTGCCTACCGAGTCAATTTTGCGAAGAAACAGCATCGTTCTGTTACCATGCGCGTATGTAATATGACGCAATAAGGAGAGCTAGAGTTACCGGGTTTGGCCCTTGCGTCCAGAATTATTCCCCTTCCCTGATCAGCAGAAGCCTGTGGCAAAATCGCTGACGTCACTTACGTTCCTGCAGTAACAGACACCTCTACCTGACAATGCATTATTCAGCTTTTAATTGAGATTCTGGTGTTCCAAATTTAAACATAAAGTTTGAAAGTGTAAGCCGGAAAAAGTATTCTGCATTTTTATTGCCTCAGCATGATTTTGTTTGGTATATCTACTGTTCATAGAGGAATTAAAACATTCTTACCAACATGCTTTCACCCGTCCACAGAGCACTTGACGTCAGCTTATGGCTGCCACGCGCGCAGTGGTTGTAAAAATTCGGACTTTGGATATTGTAACCCTGTGGGTTGTCTGGGGCCAGCATATCATTATGACAGACACTTGAAAGACTGTTTTATTGGAATAATAGGGTATCGTATGTTTTAATATGGTCTGTAGGACGGTGCAGTCTTCCTTTAACTTAAACAGTTCATGTCACCTGGAAATGATAAACACCTCAGTCCTCATCAACAAGCCAATACAGTGTGAGGGAGTGTTCACAGACCAACTGCACCTTCGCGATTGCATGAGAAAAAAACGTGTTTCCACTTGTAGAGGTGTGATTTTTTTTTTTAAGTATGCACATACATACAAACACGTACACACACATGGAGGTACATACATACAAATACACACACACATACACAAGCGCGCACACACACACACACACACACACACACACACACACACACAACACACACACACACACACACACACACACACACACACACACATACACACACTCACACATACATACACACAACAGTTCATTGGCAAATCGGGCATGCTTGATTAGAAATTCTGGAAAAAGCCATTTAAAGTAATTGTGCTGCAAAATAACTTTTTAAAGTATTTATTTTGCAAAAATGCGGGAAAAGAATAAGAATCATATTTCATAAAGAAGCAAACACCACCACCACCACCAACAACAACAACAACAATAGCAACAACATCATTAACAATAACAACAACAACAATAGCAGCAACAACAACAACCCAGGCCTGTTGTTAAGTAACGTTATCTTAGGAATCAGCGCAGAAGATGCAAATTTTTTCACTTCTCTAAACCTAAAATATACTGTATAAGGTGACCATCTCTCTAAGGCGACTCAAGACTCGATTACAAGGAAATGATCCCCATACACAGTCATGTTTGGGTGCGTACTTTGGCGTGAAGGTCTGCAGTGATAGGCATAGCATGAATGTAATATAAGCTTTTTTTCTCCTCTTTGGACTTGTGCTGCATAAATGAGTAAGACTAATTTTGGTTATTCTCTTTCCTTTTTTCTGCTTTTTTTTCTTTTGTTTGTTTGTTTGCTTCTTTCTTTCTTTCTTTCTTTCTTTCTTTCTTTCTTTCTTTCTTTCTTTCTTTCTTTCTTTCTTTCTTTCTTTCTTTTCTTCTTTCTCTCTTTCTTTCTTAATTTATCTCTTTCTTTCTTTCTTTCGTTTCCCCTTCTCTCTTTTCTTTAGATATTTTCCTTCCGCGTTTTCCGGGATGTTATGTTTTCTTTATGACTAATGTAATAAGGTCTGGTCAATGCCCTAAGCTGAAAATAAACTGGAGTCAGTTGAAAACTTATAAAATAGGTGTAGCTTACATTACCAGCATGTTTGGAAACTTCTGTGCTTGTTTCACAACCAGCTCCCAGACACCAACATTACTGGCTCCTAATTAGACCAACATGACTCTAGAACAACATGACTCGTATGCTTCCTCTTTGTCGTTCAACGTCTTCAATATTTGCTCTGGCGAGTTCAAAAACCGGTTAATACGGGCGTAAGATTTCTTAACGATGTTAGCACGACTGAACAAAGCCAGCCGTTACGGTCAATGGTTTAGTGAAAGAAATACGATACGATTACTGTTTGGATCGTGTTGGCGTACTCGAGTTACCCGCTCTCCCGACTAGCGTAGAGCCTGAGTTTGTCAGTGAGTGTAGAGTTACAGGCTGACCACGACAGACGTGATCTTATGTGGCGAATTCGAATCATCACCCTATTCATAGACCGGATTCACAGAAATACTGCAATCTGAAGCAGTGTCCAACGAAAGCGCTTTATGAACTCGTGTGATGAAACTGAAGATGAGTTCATTCATCACGGTTTAGTTGTAGCGAGAGAAATTGGTTTGATCTGGGCTGCGTTTGTTTGGTCCCTGTAATTTGACAAAATGGGAAGCCACACCCCTTCCTTATAGAGGAAGTATCAGTCTCTAGACAAACCAAGATAGCTGCGACTAATGCGAAAGAGACAGAAGACAATGCATGGTCTTGCGAGTGGTGTTTGCTATACTTATAACTTTGCTTCATTCCAGAGCATACAAACCACCGCTGATTCTTGCCAGTTCTCCTCCGACACAAGGCCATTTATGAAACGTTCCATTAACAAATTTGAAATCGTAGATGGTGCTGTCATTTTGCCGAGCTTTTTCTTCCGGTTCTGACAAAAGACGTCACATTTCTAACACATCTCATGTAGGTGTGCCCCCTTCCTCATTGAGACTGGCGCCCACCAACCAAACACGCACCCTTTGCTAAGAACTGCCCATAGAATACAAGAACTGCCCCTTTCAAAACACCGCAGGCATCACTTAAACGTAGCCTTGTTTACGCCTTAGCTTACTTTGGTGTAGAAGTGGACTTGGTCAAACACAGACAGACAGACAGACAGACAGACAGACAGACAGACAGACAGACAGACACACACACACACACACACACACACACACACACACACACACACATATATATACACACAAAAATATGTTTGTTCGGCAGCTGATAATTGAATACAAAATTTCGAACATATTAAATATCTNCACACACACACACACACACACACACACACACACACACACACACACACACACACACACACACACACACACACATATATTATATATATATACACACAAAAATATGTTTGTTCAGCAACTGAAAATTGAATACAAAATTTCGAACATATTAAATATCTTCGAAGTTACAGCTTTAGCCCTGACTTTATAATTTTTATATAACTATTTATTCTTCTAGGTAAGGTAATCTTCTTTAAGTGGTTGTACAGTCAGATTTATTTTTCATTCTGAGTAATTGTAAAGTTGTTTCTTTAACATACTGTACAATATAAGCAAAAAAATTGGCATTGATAGAATTTTCAGATGAAAGTTTCCAAGCAATTTTTTAAATAAATTCTCGACAACAAACTGGCATAGACTAGTTTGCTCTGGTAATTTCAGTCATCTTGATCTTTTCATCATGCATTCTGGTAACAATTTTCATCTCACAAACGGTTTTATTTGTTGGACACAACCAAAACGTCGGAGCGATTTCTAAAATACGATGAGATAAACGGTTCTATTGTGTTTATTTTCTTAGTTTCTGTGCAGCTATACTAACTTCCTTACAACTCTGGTATTTGAAAATGTAGACTTATCTTTACCTCAGGTTAAATGGGTGCTGGAAAGTTCTTTAAGTGAGTTCCTCAAACATTGCAGAGCTTTTACGGTTGCCTTGTATTCTCCGAATATCTTCAACATTTCATTTTAAATCAGACGCATTTAGAACTGCCTTTTCTAAGGTTTGCCATTATGGACAGAGTTAAAGTTAAATCTATTTCAGTCGAGTCGTTAGGAAGGTTTGCAATGTGAAATACGCATGCATCATTTGTTTTTGCAAATTTAGAAGGCAGTTATATAATGGATGCAGTGCTGAATAAGTGTAGGTGGATGGTTGGTGTACATTTTTTTTTCTTTTTGGCACTGTCTTCCCTGGTGTATGTCTTGTGTTTACAGGTACAGTGGTTGCCTCTTTTTGTCATCAGTACCACCCAGGCGTACACATAGACATCACAAAAGATGTACAGTCGAACTTGTACTTGGCGACCACCATTTGTTTCTTTAAAGAGCAGGCGCCTTAGACAGGTTGATTTCTTAGTCGAGATATTAAGGAGACTTTTTCTTCGGAATTTTCAAGGTTTTTTTTTGGGGAGGGCGGGGGCGGAGAGGGCAGGGGCATCTTAAGAAAATGATAAACATTATTTCAACTAGAAAAAACTAATAACAGCCAGGGTTGGACACGAACCCATTACAAAGCCACATGGATGTTCCAAATTTAGCAGTTGACAGTCACCTTAAAGAGTATTATTTTTTGTTTGTTATCTTTCATATTCTCTGGGACATGAAAAATACTGATCTTGATCGTGTCAGATAGATGGTCGTCATATGAAGATCAAATAAAGAGAAATTCTAGAAGTCGTCCCTAAAACCCAGTTTAACTGCAGGTGATTGCGAAAGACAGGTTTTAGCGATAAACAAGTGGTCACGATAGACAGGTCATTGCCATACCATACAAATAGGAAACTGTTCGTTGCAGACAACAAGAACAAAAGTTTTTTTTCAGGGGAAAAGCACCTCCCGTTTCACTGACAGATGAGTTTAAGTCACAAGTAAGCCACGACTCCCAGTGGAAGTCTGGGATATATTTTCATTCACAGCTCATTAGTACATTTTTGTTGTTGGTGTCGCTGTTTTGCTAAAGTTTTATTCCATATACTTTATTCCACATCAGTCATACCTAATGTCATACAAAAAGTCTTTTGTGAAAGCCACAGTGCTGTGGGTATGAGTAGTCTCTGCCAGTGTCGCAGTAACTTATTGGCAAGAGTAGCATATTACGCCATGGGCCCCGCATTTTCGAGGGCCACGCACTAAGTGCGTGCAAGCTGTCTATCGAAATTGGGAATTCTATGCCAGATTTTTTTTTGTTTCCCGACATTTTCTTAGTCAGATTTATGACTGCACTACAGGAGGCGAGCAGCCGCGATGTGTAATTCACATCCTCATCCCCCTCTAGAGAAGAGTTAGTCTTCTCCGACATACTACACTGAGCCATCACTTGCAAAAACTTTGGCACAATCTGCCACTCTCTACAGTCTCAGTAGACTCTGTTCCCAAACATGACACCCGATGGGACAGTTTCATTGGCCTCCAGACAACTATGAATGCCTACAACACAAAATTTCGGCATTTATTGCAACCTATAAAGGCACGTCATGGCTCCATTTCGCTCTTATTTATATTGTCCCGTGAATGATGTCTTAGCTATAAATATGAATGGATAGTAACGTAACAGCCTTTCTTGACAGACTTGTCCAGATCTAGTTGGAGGATTGGAATTTGGCTTCATTACGCCAACTTGGCAACCTCGGCTGCCAACAGCAAAACATGCAGTGACGTCCTACCCTTGACTGGCAAGCATGGACGCCAATTTCAAAAATGGGGAAAACTCTGGGTCATTTAGGGTGTAAAAATTCTATTGTATAAACTGGGATGCAAAAGATGGACCGCTGACGACCACGGAAGAACTATCCAGAGTTAGTTTGTGACTCATGCAGCAGATGTGAGCAAAATGGAGCAAAAACTGTCTTCCAATCTATTAAAAACCATATTGTCCCTGAGTCATCTGGCGAAGACATTGATGAAAGTGCCTATTCTCAAAGACAATAAAATACCACTAAAGGTACCAGTCATCATATAACTCGTGTTCTACAAATTGCTGACCTTTCCAGGCCATTAAACTTGACTGAAGTAAAAATGTTTTATTGATTTGCTGCCAATTATGGAAAAGTCATTCAGTTTGCGTCGTTTTATTACTCATATTTTTTTTTCCTTTTCTTACCTTTGTGCTATCCTTCTTTCTCTCTTACTCTTTTTCTCTCTTTCTCTCCCACACTCCCCCTTTCTGCAAGTACTGTACCACGTATGTGCTGGTAAGCTGCATTTAGATTTTTAAGTTAAAACCAACATTTCAACACAAATTTACTTTGAAAACCAAAGAATGGTTTCTTGATGTCACTGCTAAATATCGGTGATGTTTTTTCGCCCAGGAATCTTTCAGTATTGACTATAACTTTGTAGTAACAAGGTTACAGTACAGAAATGACTTTGACATGGTTTCCCTTCTATAACGTTCATGTCCTTGCCTTTGTTTATGTTATTGGTATAACTAGATATAACGCCCATTCTTTGAATGGTTTTGCATGCCTGAGCAGCGCACAGGGCAAAGGCCCACTGACGACAAACGACAAAGTCTGATGCGACCTTTGACCTCTGGGCTCTGACCATGGGAAGGAAGTGCAGTTATTGTTTCAGCAAATTTGAAACAACTACCGGCGATTACAGGAAGCTTTACAAAAAGTGTTGGTTTTCTGTTTTTAATAAAATGTTTCCCTAAACAGAAAAACTGAGGCTGCCAGGCAACTCCACATTGACGGAAATAGTGACAGGTGTAGCAGGCTTTGTAATGAAATGCAGAGATGCAGAGACGTTACATGAACTCAAGCTCTTATCGAGAAAATACGAGAAGAGAAAGGCTGTTACGTATGTTTGTATCTGCAAATAGCAATCTCTGCTAAACTTCTACTATTACCTCTAGACTCTAGAGCAGGCTGATGGAGGAAGTCAAAACACATACTATATTAATGTGAATAATAAATATGAAAACAACGTAAAACCATTACTTTGAGATCAACACGTGAGGGTAAACAATCACTAAGATAGCTAAACAAAATATTGTTCACTATTTCTTTGGCCGTGTGCATAACCCTACGTTAACTAACGCACTGCGGTAACTAGGAAAATCGACCAATGGCCGTATGCATAATCCTTACATTAGTTAACGCAATGCGGTAGCCACGGGAAACTCCCAAAACATTAATAGTGTTCACATAGTACGCGCAGTACGTTAAGTAACGTATTATACATATGGCCACTTGTCAAGGGATCGAGTTGTAATACAGTAAACTCTGCTCAATCGCAACTACTCCATAGCATGGAAAAGTTGTGATTGAATGGAGTTGCAATTATGTAATGTTTTTATACAGACATTTCTTTTTTATGATGTGTACAATGTTACGATTAAGCGAAAAATCAAGATTCGAATAAGCGGAGTTGATTCTATCTCATTTAAAAACGACTTGGATCCTTTTGAAACCTTTGACTTTAACTAATTTTTAACTTCAGTGGAGTAACGGTTGAACCGTTTTTAATGCGCGTTGATAGAATACTCAATAATGAGGCCTCAGTAAGAGGGAAAAACAAGGAGACGAGAGAGCGTTCATTCCAAACCGATGCGTCCAGAGGAATTGATGAAAAGCTCAAATTAAAAATCATTGTTTTCTCTTTATCCTATTTTTCTTCCAGCCCATTAAAACAGAACCTCAGAAGCTCAAGATGCATTCCATCTTCACATTCGCCGCTATCCTGGCAGCAGCAGCTGTAGTAATGACGTCATCAGTTCATGCGTCGCCGGCGGGAGCAGCACTGAAAGAGGTGAAACGATCTCTGCCAGACATGGTAAGTGCGCTATTAATAGTGCGGGCGGAAACTGCCACCTAAAATGGGCGGGGGGGGNGGGGGGGGGGGGGCGTAATTAAATTAAAATCACGTGATTGGTCGTGTGCTCAGTAGCCTAGAAGGCTATTCCTTTGTAAGGAGAGAAAGAAAGGGACAGTCCTCAGAATGGCGAAACAAACGCGGCAGCGCAGTCATCGACTAACTGGACAAAAGACAGAGAGTGACTTATGGGGGAAGGAGAGAGAAAGAGAGATGAAATAATTTAGATTTATTCTTCCCTATGCCTTTTATGCTTACGGTGAGTCCTGTTTTTTGTCTCTTTCCCTCTCGCTTCTTTCTCTTGCCCTACAAAAAACAAAACATGAGGAGCTAGTTTGCCTTGTATGGTATGTGAAAAAGGCAATGCGGACTTCAGTATTATTAACAGCCCCAAGACACTATCGTGTAGGCCCCAGGAGTGTGGGGACTGGGCAGTTGGGAAGGATCATGTGACAAGCAAAGCTTATATTGATTTAGTTCTTACATGCATACAAATTCTGCCGCTGACTGGACAAAAAAGATCTTCCTATAAAGACTTGTGTGAGTGGCCCCAATGAAAAATATAGCACTACTCCTCTCTCTTTCTCTCACCTGACTCTTTCTCCGACTGTCTGTCTGTCTGTCTGCCTGTCTGTCTGTCTGGTTTTTTTTTCTCTCTCTCATTCTCTCTCTCTCTTTCTCTTTCTCTCTCCCCTTGCTCATCTCTGACAGCGATATCATCGGCAGGACATTCCACTCAAGACTGGTTGACTGACTGATTTGGTTCCCTAAGGCAAGGTAGCCCTACACCTCTATCCCATTGTATGATGACATTGTCCAAATGGAATGAGCTTCGTTCAGTTTACAATGAGAAAAATGGTAGAGGAATGAAAAGAGGCTCTCCTTCTATTAAGCCTTTCTCTCTGTCTCTTCTCTCCTTTCCTCTCTCTCTCTCTTTTCTCTCCTTTCCTCTCTCTCTCTTTTCTCTCCTTTCATCTTTCCCTGCCTCATTTCCTTTCTCTCTGTCACTCTCTCTCTCTCTTTCTTTCTTTCTCTCTCTCTCCCTCCATCCCTTTGGCTTTCCAGAGCTTGCTTTATTGACGTCAGGGGTCTCTGAAAACGTGCATGCCTCATTAATGTTCAGCTGAAAAAATCAGTTGTTTTTTTTCCATCAGGATTGAAGCTTGTCACAAAGGTACATGAAGCGTTGTTTTGTAGCATTAATCAATATTGCCAAGGTTGTCGAGAAATTTGATCAGGAACTTACTACTTTTTATTTCACTTCGCTCTCTAATATTCTTCTTAGTTAGACGTTTGCCTGATGAAGAAAGCACTAGTGTTCGAAAATTTCTTAAAAAATGTTTTAATATCTCCCTCCAATTTTTTTAAAATGCAGTACTAGATTGGCTGACAAAAAATAGCAAGTGGTGTGTTTTGCCTGACAGTCGAATGCATAACATCACAGCTTTTGGGTTCCAGAGGGGCCAAGTTGGCGTTTGGAGGCCAAATTTCTGAATAGGTCTAATCTTAATGATTTTGCTGTTGCGTGGGAAAATCGATGTGGAGGAGTGTAAATGTGGATTGTCGGGCTGTTTCACAAAATTGTAGATCTACCAGCAAATTTCTGGATTCATCAACGAGTACAAAAATATAAAACTAAATATGGTATGGTTACACTCATGAGGAATCGATACTTTGTCCTAAGTACTCGAGTATCTCAACACATTTTAAAGTAACTAACTTCGATATTGAATATCAATACCTGCCCATCAACATCAAACAGCCACACTGCCCCGCTCTCTGATACATCTCATGACACGTTAAACTCCATGCTCTGATTGATGGCTTGAAATAGCATGCCACTCTTCTGCTCATTTACCCTGACAGAGTACACCTACGTATTACTAGTTAGCTCTCTAAGTCCACTCATGGGTAAGATAAGAGGTAACAGAAGCAAACGTGGGAAGGAAGACAGAAGATATTTTCGGGAAACTTTCAAAATAGAAGGTGAGCGTCGCCCAAGCAGGGTCCTCGGGCTAACCAGTAATGGCTACTCCTAACGGAGAATGGGAATTTTCGAAGTCGTAAGGTGTCCTGCCAAACATACTCCCAAATGGGACACAGATCCTTCCACTTCCTTCATTGTCCCGTGTGCTTAATTCGGAATTGGAAATTCGGATTCGGATTTGTGCTCTTCGAAATTTGAGATTCAACGAATTCGGAATCGCAGGTCTCAGGCTTTTGCCCAGTGCTTGTCAAACACCAGTACTGATTTGAATAACAGTTCAGAACAGTAAGGAGAAAGGGGAAAAAATCACTTTTTCAGACTATCAGCTTGACAATATTTCATGATTGCTCACTTACTAATACCAGTATGTGGCGGTAATGTAAGCTTTTCTTTACATGGTATTTTTCTCACCAGTTATGTTGTAAGAAACCATGTCCAAATTTATGAGGAAATATCTCATTGATCACCGGTGGCCTAGCCTGCTACAAGGAATAGAATACCATTGTTCTTGCTATGTCCTAGGTTTTAGGGAAAAAAAAACAAAAGGGTATGTAGTATAAATGAAATAAAATGCTAGACAAAGTGAACGCGTTAAAGGTGCTAGCTGTAATTGAGCCAATAGGAAATTTGCGTGTTGAGTCCAGTACAAATACGGAAACGGTCGTAAGCAAACGAAATCCTTTTTAACAAATTCAGGGGAGTGGCCGCTAAGGACGGAAATTACTGAAACGTTACACTTCATTTGTGTTTGGCGTGATGTGGGTGTGGACCATGATAGCCCGCATATTCGCCGGACAGTCAACCTTCTATGACCCCATTGCTCTCAAATACATTTAATTCTCGTGGCGCTACTCTCGCGACACGAGAGCTCCCAGCCTCGTCAGCTTATTTCGCCATGTCACTGCCTTAATGGACCTGAAACTAGTGACCGCTTTGATACCAATCGAGCTAGATCGGCCTGAGCTTTTCTCGGTTTGGCAGGAGGTGATGACTGAAAACTTTATTCACATGACACATAGATAGTAGTCAATACGACATAATCCTGCTTTAGCGCTACCTGAGTTAACAACAGTAGGTTTTCTCGGAACCCCAATAACAAATATGAAAAGCAACCCTTGATTTCTTTCACGTTTCTCAGTCTATCTTACTTTTAAATGGACGCCTGGTTGTAGGCAATGAAAGCTACAGACAGAATGCTAAGAATGCTAGTGATCAGCACCTCTGAAATGGCATTGGAGTTGAATAAGTCACTGAGTGACGTGACTTCCTGGAATAATAATAACTGTTAAGTCGCAAGAGTGGACAAAGCATTGGCTTTGAGACGTTTACAACAGACGTCAACTTTATCATAACCAGCAACATTCTGCTACGCAGCGGAAACATGGCGGTTTGGTGGGGGGGTTTTTTGGTGGGGTGGGAGGAGGGAAATGGAGGGGTTGGGGGATTGGAGATTTTTTTTTTATTGGAGGGAGGAAGTAGGGGGTGTCTGGGCGGCTGATAGCGACATTAACGACTTCTATAGAAATTCAAGCCTAACTGGAGTTTGCACCATCTCTAGCCCTAGTAACGACTGCAGTCTGAACTTCCACAGTTTATGTAGCTCTGTGTTGCCTCTTCAGCGAGATGCATTTATTGCCTTAAGTTTTTGTCCTTGCCTGCCATTTGTCTAACTCTCGTGTGCAGAGCACGTTTTATGTTTGTGCTTCAACAAGAGTAAATGTCTATAATGCAGTTTCAACGAGTCTGGTATGCCTCTCAACACTGTGAATCGTGTCGTGAGCAAGTTTCATCTTGTATGAGGACGTGACTTCTATTAGAAGTGTCGACATGCCATCTTGAAAGTTGATGAATAAATGGCATCGAGCAAATTCTCCCTGCGGCAACATTCGGTCTCAGGAGAATACAAAGCCTCAAAGAGCAATCAATCAAAAACCACTTTCGAAGTGAACTATGACAGCTTCACGAGAATATCTCTTTCCATGCCGCTTATGGATCAGGATCTTTAAGCTTTTATACACAGGTCAATTGCTTGAGCATTCTAGCGTGTGAGATAAGACACGCTGAGATATACTTAAAATAGATATACCGAAGGGGCAAAAAAAAAACTTCCTTAATTTAAAGTCTCAGGAAAAGCAAAAGAAACTGGTAGAATTTCAAGCATATGAACACACCAATATAAGCTGTATGAATGTCTTCCCATAAATCCATTCATGTGCTGAGCTAAGGATAGGATAATCTTCTATTTTACGGATCGTCTCAGAAGTGATAGGTTTGGATCTAGACATTTCTCAACTTTTCAGGCTCTAAAAATAGTTTAAGTACCATAAATATCCGACGTCATTTCTATGGCCTAAATGTTTCAGCCACCATCCATGTATCTAGTTTAACATATGATGTCAGACTTCACAATGTTCTATTTCTGAATTTTGTTCAGTTACTGCCCTCGCCCCAAATACTTGTCTGTTTGTTAAACTTTGTTAAATCTGACATTTCAGTGTTCTCAATCTACTTCCTACAATCACACTTGTACACTTCCTCCTCCTCTTAGTCATGTTCATGTTGGAAAGCAAACGTACACACTCATACCAAGCAGCAAAAACCTTTGGATTGGCTTAAATGACCACTCCCCCGAGTGACAGCTTATTAAATATATGACAATAAAATTTGAGTGCTGTTTTGCACTGTGACTAACTACTGTCTGCACAGAGACTACTGTAATCACTATCAAAACCAAGACTGTGGCGGCACCGATATAATCAATTACTTGTTGCAAGTTTCGCTGATCTGCGTTTATACTTTTGCCACAATAGAAATATTTAAAACATTTGTCCAAACATAATGTGCTGTGAGTGTGTCAGATTCATGTTGGCATATTATTTTGAGATATCTGTTTTGTTAATTTTTGTCAGCTGTGACTTAACCAAAGCATCTGGATATTTGGAAGAGAAAAGAACAATCAAAATACCCATCTGCCAACGTGTACTATATTTCAGAATAATAAGCATTGAACTATTGAAGTTATTATAGTTTGAAATGAAATAAACCTTTTTAAAGGTCTTTTCATATGTACATGTGGCACAGCTTATATCGCTCACGTTTAGTCACGATTGCGTCGCTATTTCATTATTGTTTGTGGTAGGCTTTTCCTGTAGACGTTCTGTTCATTGCTGTTTTTTTTTCCTTTTCCATTTTTGTCCCCATCATTATTTTATTGTCATAATGAGCAAAAGCAAAGGTAGCAGGAAGGCAATGGAAATTGTCGCTTGCAGCTTTTAAAATTATAATTTAAAAACATATTGTGGCAAGCGACAATTTCCACTGCCTTTCCTGCTATCTTTGTGGCTGTAATGTCAAAGTTTCACTATTGAATTATTCATATTGATGAGCTCTTCAATCTTCAATACAAACGGCAAATTATCCGTATGTAGAATTTTGAAAGCTTGCACGGGCTGGCTAACATTATTTTTAAAGCAAAACCAAAAAATAAAATATTAACCTGGTAACCACGCCCACTGGATAATACCAAACTGTATCGATTACACCCTGATGTTATTGTTGTTGTATTCTATCATTAACCTCTAAGGGATGTAACTATTCAGGGCTATTCGTGTAGGCATGGATGAACTCGCGATAGTGCTAATGATGCTATAGGACAGACAAATAGAAAGACGCTTTTTATGCTGCATTGGTAGTATTCAAGTTCCACTTTGGATAAATCATGTGGAGTTTAAAGTTTTGTTTGAACTCAGAAAGTGGATGTAAAATTGTCAAGTGTTTTTAATGTTTTCTGAACCAACTTTAACAAAGTATACATATCCAGAATGTAGTACAGTCGACTTCCGTAACTGCACCTCTAGAGGAACTTGGGGAAAAAAAATCCTATTACGGAAAACATGCAGTTGTGAGAAATGCCATTATACAAGGTTGACCATATTATACAGGACTTGCAAAGCTTAATCCGTACAACAGGCCATGGCTCTAACGCGGTGAGATGGGACTTTTGTGACTAAAAATTAAAAACAAACAAGACTAAAAATGTGCAAATATCTCACTCGGGGGCGAGTGATAATGGACAGTCAATGCTCACCTTCATGAGCGACCCAGGACATTAATGCATGACTTAATGGACGGTGAGTGGGCGGAATTTTTTTTTTTTTTGGAGGGGGGATTTAGGGGTAGGGCTGCGTGATTGAGAAAAAAAGGTGAATGAGTGAGAGAGAGAGAGAAAGAGATAGAGAGAAAGAGAGAGAGAGAGAGAGAGAAAGAGAGATGTGAAACTCAATACCCCTGAGATGAAACCCGGAGGAGGAATAGTCAATTTGTTTCCAGTCCCTGAAAGATAAAAGGGATATGCCCTCGTGATTCTCTGCACCCAGTTGTCACCCACCGGCGTTGCCGCTCTTGAATCCCTAGTCATCCCCGCCCATGGTGGAATAGTCTAATTTGAAACGAAGAGATTCATTAATTCCGACATCAAAGAACTGAACACATCAGTCTCATTATTTTGCCATTCCATTCCTAGTACCTAAAAGGTAGGCCCGAGCTGGCACATTGGACAAGCTACAGGTGCCGAAACAATATTCGGTCATGATGGCTTAAAAGGCTGTATTTCAACTCAGATCAAATATACTTTGTGATATTATTTTGATCCGATTTTTTTTTTTATTTTGGTAATGTTTAGCTGGTTTTGATGACGATAATGGAATTCATGTTAGATTCAAAACCTATGGCTGTAATATTAATTTTTAAGAATGGTACAAACAGTTCTGTTTTTGTCACAGCCTAACAGATTCAAAACCCATGGCTGTAACATGTTTATGAGAGTCGAAAGATTACAAACAATTCTGTTTTCTCACAGCCTTATAAATTCAAAACCTATGGCTGTAATATTTTTATGAGAAGAGGAAAAGGTTACAAACAATGCTGTTTTTCTCATAGCTTTTTTTTTGTGTGTGTGGAATATAACATTGTATAGTAATGCGGACCAGTATTGTCTGGGTTTAGACTCCATTTTTCACGAAGTTGTTATTCATCGAGCTGTAGGAGTTTTGCTGGTAGAGACGCTGCAGCTTTTGATATGCGGACTGTGATACGATAAAATGCCATGAGATACGATGAGATAAGATAAGATTAATCCTTGAAAGGAATTTGGTACGGGTAAGTGCGACATAAGATAGGATAAGATAAGATGAGATAAGATAAAATAAGATAAGATAAACATCATTATTATTCATAACAAAAAAAACCACACGTCCACAGCAATAACAAAAACAGTACTAATCCGAGATAACGATAGAACACTCTTTGCACGCAACCAGGCATCCAGAAACGTGATTTACAGAAAAGTTCGTAGTCTTCGTCACAGCAAGAAAAAACAAACAAACAAACAAAATTAATCACTTGTTAGAGGGAGAAAAACTCAACTCAATCACAGTCTGCTTTATCAGAACTTCAACTTATATCCAACTTTATTTATATTTTCTGCTAATAGCACACTGGATTTTCCACAATTTTAGATATCGGATAACGGCATCTCCTTTAATTGCAACAGTTCTGTTCTCATTGGACTTGCCAATTGGCCGAATCAGATGTACCTTTTCAAATGTGCCCATGTTGCTGGTGTTGTCGCTAAGGATTGCGCAGGACTGACATCACATTAACCCAGTTTGTGAACATAAATTTAGTTCACCAAAACCAGATCTGAGTTTGATAGCTATTCTACATGAACTGATCTGAATCTGAAGGGTAGATATTTAGGCGTTTGATCTGAAATTTAATTTTCTACCTAAATTTCAATTCAGTTCACATTCACCTCGAAAATCAGAACCGAATGCCGATTTCTAAAACCAAGTGGAACTGATCTGCTCTGAAAATTACTAAATTTTCATAGAACTGAGCTAAATGTGATCTTAAGGCTTCTTCTCCTTGGTGAACTGAACTTCTTCTGAACTTCTTGTTTTTTGCTGCTATGGTAGTGGTGGTGACTGTTATTGAAAATATCGTTATTACTACTCTGGCATTAAAATCCGATAGTGTAGGATAATTTCTTCTTAAACAGAATTTGTTTTTCTCCCCTGCCAGAGTGTTCTTTCTTTCTTTCTTTCTTTCTTTCTTTCTTTCTTTCTTTCTTTCTTTCTTTCTTTCTTTCTTTCTTTCTTTCTTTCATTCTTTCTTTCTTTCTTTCTTTCTTTCTTTCTCTCTTTCTTTCTTTCTCCCCTTTTCTTTTCTTGTTGTCCCTTCCTTCCTTTCCTTCCTCCTCTCATTGTTGTCTATTCCTTCCATGCTTTCCTTTTTTCCTTCCTTCCTTTCTTCCTGCCTCCCTACCCTCTTTCCCTCTAACTTTACCTTTTTCCATCATTTTTTCTTATGCCTTCCTTCATTCGTACCTTTCTTTCTTTCTTTCTTTCTTTCTTTCTTTCTTTCTTTCTTTCTTTCTTTCTTTCAAATTTCCTTCCTTCCTTTCTTCCTTTCCTTCTTTTGTTCTTTCTTTTTTTTCTTTCTTTCTCTTGTCCTCTTTCTTCTTTTTCTGGCGTAATATTCTTATCACGGGAAGCTATTCTGAGAGCTTCTATTATATTTCCGCTGATCGCCTCAGATTTGCTCAAACTAAAAGAAATTGCACTTCAGCGTCTTTTCTTTCAAAATACCACTTATCATATCGCTTTATTGCAATACCTTTGTTTATCTAGGCTGTTATCTAAAGTTAGCCATCCAACTCCCTACATATATACCTAAACAGTGTCACATCCTGAAAAAATTTGTTCACAGTCTACCATTGTCATAACTAGGACAAACTGTCTACAAAGACAAAGGGGCAAAGGGGCCTAATCGTTTCCGTTACCATTTTGGATTCAAATGCCTATCAAATGCCTATCATTGCCTGTGTGGGGGTGGTATGTGTGTGTGTGTGTGTGTGTGTGTGTGTGTGTGTGTGTGTGTGTGTGTGTGTGTTGTGTNGTGTGTGTGTGTGTGTGTGTGTGTGTGTGTGTGTGTGTGTGTGTGTGTGTGTGTGTGTGTGTGTGAGAGAGGGAGAGAAAGAGAGAGGGTGTGTGTGTGTGTGTGTGTGTGTGATTTTTTTTAAGACACACTCTTTTCATTCATATCAGTGTGTGCGAGGCAGTTGCCACAGATACACGTTTACTGATCATGCCCAGACCGTACTGGACGGTACCTGGAGGGGATGGGGGGGGGGAGGGAGCCGCAACACAATAACCCACCTTGACCACTAAAATATAATACTGTATTTGCAATTATATTGTTGCTAGAGTCTAAAACAATGGGATATAATCTGGTCTGGATGGGCATATATATATATATAGCTTAGGCAAGTTAATACCCTGAGATATGAAACTAACCTAGATCAATTTATACCTCAGGGCAAGTTCTCGCTTAGGCCAGGTTATATCCTGGTATTTATTAGCGCAAGGGGTGGTAATTTGGCCCACTATACTGGTCATAGACGAGAGGGGTAATTTGACCCACTACACCGATCGCGAAATAATTCACTGCGTCGCCGCTACCGACCTAACACCAGGAAAGACAACGGGCTCCAGATCTGGTCAGTAGCACTGGGGGCATGAGGTGCTAGGATTTTTTTATTTCTGAATAGATTCAGATTCTCTCCCCCTCTCCCC
>JAWQUT010000036.1:1339133-1357556 GCA_033807755.1 Ellobium chinense | reverse complement strand
CCCCCCGCCAGTCAACCCCAATCCCTGCATTTTGCGAGAGTGGCTGTTAAAGCCCTGAGAACGCGGGAATATGCAACCAATGACAGAAAGAGAGAGAGAGACAGAGAGAGAAAGAGAGAGAGAGAAGAGAGGAAGAGATAAAAAGAGAGAGACAGAATTGAAATAAAAAAAATCAGGCCAATTCCTTAAAAAAAAAAAAAGCTTGATGGGATAGATAACTTACGATCGCGCTGACCTGGAAGAGCCCCTCAAAATTAGGTCTTCCGGTCCATTTGCCTTTATACGCAAGCTTTGTCATGCGAAACAATCGTAATTCAATATTATGCGGAATAAAGGTACATTGTAGGTTATCGTCCCTCAGAACATTTTGCAATGTGGTTCCAAGTAAATATGTGAGCAAAAATTGAAGTATAGATTGTCTCATTTAATACGAAAAGAAACAAGACTAACGGGATCAGTACTGGCCTTTTGTACACTCTGGACCACTCTCGGTATATATTGCATGCATAATACGTACTATGCATGCAAGCCACAATTCCAACAATCATTACATCCGCTTTCCACTTTTCCATTGTCAGAAGAATATGATTGGCTGATGATTGGTCATTGTTACATCGGCCTTTATTGGCTGGTGCATCTTCTAATTTTCATAAGCGAGATTTGATGACTCAATCACACTATTTTGCTTAAACCGGATGTCAGTTTCATTGGAGTTAAAGACTGTCTACCCAGCTTTGTCTAGCAGACTTTGTGTGGGGATGGTTGGGGTGGGGNNNNGGAGGGGGGAAGAGAGGGAATATATGAAGTTCAAGTAAAAAAAAAATATATAATCGTCAATGACGCTAAAAGCTTTTTAGTCTTGATTCCTTCACTACTCACGACGTACATGTCCGTCTTTACCCGTTGTTACAAACAGCTCTTAGAGTTAGACGTACGTCCCGGAAGTAGCGATTCGGTTTCAATTTCAGTTCACAAGTTCATTTCCATTTTAACAATTTTACAAAATATGAGCATATAGCTAGGCTACCATAAGCAGACAAATGAACAGATAAGAGAAAAAAAAAGTAACCTACAATCAGACAAACTGATAGACGTAACAGAAGACATAATAATTTAACCCTACATAGTTCCATAGACCAGAGACTACTTACAGCGACGTTTATGCTGTTTTGGAACATTCAATTTGTAATTCATGCAATATTTCAACATTGTTGTTTTTTTTCCCTGGACAGAGAATGCTTCATGAAAAGAGTATGGCTTTGATAAATGTCACGATGTTTTACATTGTTCGGGGACATTTTGAATTCAATAGCTTATACATGTGTTGAATACTGAGGTCTGTCTTCACATACTTCTCAATCCATGTTTTCCTTTGTATATCGTACATTTTACCTATGTCATTTGAACATAAGTCACACTTTCTCCCGGCCTAACGTACTCGTGCGTCATACTCTTTCCTACAAAGTGAACTATTCTTACGTACGGGCTAATGAGCCCAGGGTAAATTGCTGACATCAGCACTTTTGAAAACATAAGTAGCGAAGAAATGAAAGTTTATGCTCTCTCTCTCTCTCTCTCNCTCTCTCTCTCTCTCTCTCTCTCTCTCTCTCTCTCTCTCTCTCTCTCTCTTTCTCTTTCTCTCTCTCTCTCTCTCTCCATACAAATCCTCTTCACAACCGGTAAGCAATGCCCCCCTCATTCCCTTTGACCATTATAGCATCCGAAATCGTTGGGTGTGGATAGGCCCCTACTACGCATTCAAAACGCCTGAGCTAGACTAACCTATTAGAATAGCATTATTTAGTTCTTTTTGGAGAGCCGTAGAACTTCCTATTACCTCTCTCTCCCTCTCTCTCTCTCTCTCTCTCTCTCTCTCTTTCTCTCTTTCTCTCTCTCTTTCTTTTTCTTCTCTCTCTCTCTCTCTCTCCCTGCTTGCATCAGAACCTCCTCCCATATTCACCGCAATGGCCTTTCATTCTTCATCCGACCACATTTCCATCCACTTAATAGCTCATTACTAATAAGGATGGTCTAAGGCACTTAGAGTATCTGTCTAGTAAAAAGTAGCATTTTAATATTAAAAAATAATCTTTCATCAATCATTTCTCAGAGGCAGCAATGTTCTACACTTCTCTCATTANCTCCACCCCCTCATATCATCTTAACCCCCAAACCTTTTATCCACTTTCTAGATCACTATGACATCCATGTATCACACGGGTAACGAAAATGTTTTGGCAGCCTCAAAGTATTTTCTTAGCCCGCAAAATAGAGCCTTACCACTCCCAAAGATACTTGAGCACTTTGTCTTTGTAGTCTGAACTAAAATAATAGCAGGCTTTAGTCACTAAAGAGAAGGATTTGTGAAATAAATCCGACCCCAAACAGTAGGATTAGAGGGCACTAGTTTTTAAAGACTTCTCACTTTCTCCTCAACAAATCCCCTCCGGAGAAGTTCCAGCGTCTGAAAAGTTTTTTGGACTAAAATTGACCACCGAAAAAGGAGTGGTATCTTAAGTAAATAAGGGATCATCTGATTGCTGACTTCTTTCCAGACTTCGAGTCACCGATACAAGGAGCTAGAAACCACCGCCCCGAGCATAAAATATATTTTGACCGTCTATTCAGCCGTCCAAAAGAGAGTTTGTGCATTAACTATGGGATCTTTTACCATCGTAAGAATTATGTTTGCGCAGTATTGCTGAATGCACATTTAGTAGCGTTCAACATGCAAAATTCAGGTATTTATTACGATGATAAAAGTTCCCATTGTTAATGCGCAAGTTATCAAATGTTTTAGTCATGGTTTTGGCATCAACCATTGTACATTGTACTTACTGTAAGACAAGAAAACCACTGTCCACACACGTTTACTTGCAGTCGGTAGAAAAATAACATGGTAGAAACATAATCAATCTGTTTGATCTCTCCCTCCCTCCCTCTCTCTCTCTCTCTCTCTCTCTCTCTCTCTCTCTCTCTCTCTCTATTAGAGAGAGAGAGAGAGAGAGAGAGAGAGAGAGAGTTCTCTTTTTCTCTCTGTCTCTCTCTTTCTTTTCAGCTTTAAGCAGATTAAAAATTATTAACTTGAGAACAAGCCATTCCTATAGTCTGATCTCAAGCTGATATCAACACTGGTAATCGGAATGGGTAACTGCTATACTGACCTGTGCTGCGTTGTTCTATCCTTTGCTGTGCTGTGCTGTGCTGTGCTGTGCTGTGCTGTGCTGTGCTGTGCTGTGTTGTGCTGTGCTGTGCCATGTCGAGCTTTGTTGGGCTAATNTTCTCTTTCTCTCTCTGTCTCTCTCTTTCTTTTCAGCTTTAAGCAGATTAAAAATTATTAACTTGAGAAGAAGCCAACCTATAGTCTGATCTCAAGCTGATATCAACACTGGTAATCGGAATGGGTAACTGCTATACTGACCTGTGCTGCGTTGTTCTATCCTTTGCTGTGCTGTGCTGTGCTGTGCTGTGCTGTGCTGTGCTGTGCTGTGCTGTGTTGTGCTGTGCTGTGCCATGTCGAGCTTTGTTGGGCTAATCAACATCTGTAAAGCCTGTCCGTCCATCTATCTAAATGCATGTCCATCCATCCATCTATTTATCCATTTATCATCCACCCATCCATCCGCCCATCCATCCATCCATCCATCCATCTATCCATCCGTCCATCCATCCATCCATCCATCCATCCATCCTTCCTTCCTTCCATCCATCCATCCATCCATCCATCCATCCATCCATTCATCCATTCATCCAATCATCCAATCATCCATCCATCCATCCATCCATCCATCCATCCATTCATCATCCATCCATCCATCCATCCATCCATCCATCCATCCATCCATCCATGTTTTTGCCCTTCTTTCTATCTGCGTGCCAATGCATCTGACTTTTTCCATATATTTTACCTCCATATCATAAGAACTCTGGTTTTTATTCTTTTATTAAATCTCTATGCTCCAATCAGACAACATATCTGGCCGTCCACCCAGAGGTCGACGGTACCAATCTATCCACAATCCTGCTTACCATGTATCTTGGCCGGTAAAGTACTTGTAAAAGCGTGATCCATTTCGCAAACAATGAAAGCTTTCGATTTTTAAAATGATGCTAGCAGCAAAACCCATATTTGAGATCGATTAGGGAGTTTTTCCCTGTTTTGCCCCTTCTAGATTATCTTCCAGCGCAAGAGAAGTGAATGGAATAGGCGCTGCAAGAGGATAATTTCCGGTTTACGTTTTAAGTTAGTCCGTGCAGCCAATCGAAATGGCTGATTGTTTATTGAAATTCCGTGATTGGTCGGTTTCTTGTGTACGTTTCAAATGCACTGAATTATGGTATTTGCATTAACGTCAGTTGTAACGAAAGCTGGTTAGGATAACACTAGAAAAACTAAAATGAGCAGACAAAGAGAAATGAACATCCCTTCATGCATTAATCATTCTTCAGTAATGTTTCTCTGCTACTCTCTCTTTCTTTCTCTCTCTCTTTCTCTCTCTCTTTCTTTCTTTCTTTCTCTCTCTCTCTCTCTCTCTCTCTCTCTCTCTCTCTCTATCATCCTCATCGATCAGCATTTCCCAAAAGAATAGAGCATAACGAGGTTGAGACAGTCTTAATTCCCTTGAACCATATCATTCAAGCCCATGCAACATGTCTGAGTAACTTCGTTTACGCATGCTCCGGCGTTGCTCCTTCCGGGATCTACAGTAACCAAAGTCCCGAAAGGTCACATCCTTAAAGCCACTTATATACTGAAGTCACTCGGTGACTCTCCTCATCCACTGCCTGGAGCATTCTTGATGAGGTCTATGCAGCGCTTCAGGATGTGGATTCCTTAGATCACGTGACGGGGGAATTATAAGTAATACATCACTTTGTAATCTTCCATGTCAAATCCGAGAGAAAATTGCACAGAGATTCAAGGAAAGCATGTTAAGCACAAACCCATTTAAAGTCCACTCCCATCTTTTTTTGTTTTCAATCGGTTTTCAGTGAAAATGCCCTGGTGTGTAACTCTGCTGCAGCTCTCTTTGAATTTGACACTGAAGATTGCACGCCTAAGTGCAAAATCGTATATCAGTCATGGTGATGTTACTCTTGTTATGTGACGCTGCACAGTACACAGTAGGAGATACTGACAATGACGCAGCAATGAGTGGTCTAAACCACTGTTCTGTCAACGTAGTGTAATAAAAGATAAGGGTGCGTTTATTGGGTCCCTGCAATTTGACGAAAGAGCAAGTCACACTTCTTCCTTAGAAAAGGAAGTATCAGTGTCTAGGCAAGCGGAGATGACTGAGACTAATGCGGATGAGACAGAAAATAGTGCCTGACTTGTGAGTGGTGTGTCCTGCCTCATTTATTAACATTCAGTGATTTTTGTCACGTCCTCCTCCGACGCAAGGCTGTTGCCACTAACAAATTTGAAAGCGTAGATGGTTATTGCCATGTTGCCGAGTTTTCTCTTTCGATGATCCACAAGACATCACATTTCCAAAAACATCTAGTAGGTGTGCACCCTTTCCCATTGTGACTGATGCGCACCAATCAAAAACGTATCCCTGATACCTCCTTTGCTAAGTTAAGGATCGCCCGGGGCTCCCGTTCGCGACACCCTAAGTACCAGACAAACACAATCTAGGTCTTACTCCACAGCTGCTCGATAGACTATACGTTGCAAAGTAGATATAATAGTCAGAGTGTACCACAGTCAGTGCTACATGTGTTACTGCAACTTTTCTGGTTATTTATGTGAGTTTTACAAATTTTCCGACAGCCCGTTCCGTCTTGCGCTTCCTTTCAAAAATGAGTAGGCCGTTTTTTCTTATATCAACTATTATGCCATTTCATCCATTTGTCTGTTTTTATGCCTTTTTGGTATGTTGACTGTCTTTCTGTCAGACCATCGTTACAATCAACTGAACTTTGTTTTTGTTCTTCTTCTTTTGTTGTTATCCACCCTCTCCGCCCAATTTTTTTGTGTCTTGTTTTAAGTATCGTATTCAATTTTGTTTTTTTCATTCTTCTATCTTCCTCGTTCTTTACTTTAATTTCTGTATCACAATGGAATTTCACATTTCTCATCATTTTTATTTCTCCTCAGCCACAGTCTCCACATATGCAGATCGCCGACCGCCTGTTGAAGAGAGTCCTCGATATTACCTATGAGACACTGGAAGATCTCGGTGCCAGCAGGGAGGATCTGGAACGAGTCCAACAGAAACGGAACTACATTCAGACCTGCTACTTCCAGGCCATTTCCTGTTACTAGTGCGCGCATACGTGCAGGGGCATGCCAATGGCGGAAGTGCCGATTATCAGTCTCGTGCTTTAAAAACCTTAGCTCCGGGGAGAGGGACTATAACTACATCACGAAACAAAAATAAAATCAGGAAAACAGTGGCAGTTAGTCTGATTTGATTACTATAGGGGTGGGAGTGTCGCGTGTGTGGATTTGTCGATACGTGTATTTGGGAGTCTAGTTTGAATGTTCTGGTGGCACGGAAGAAGAACACTGAGAGAAAATTGCAATGTAAGAGGGGGAACGATAAACACAGGCTCACAAATCAAGCAAAGCTCTTACACATCTGAATACACCGAACATAATTTTTTTGCATTTCAGTGTAGTAATGCCTACCAAGTCTAGTCTATGTTGTTGTTTTTTTTTAAGATGAGACATGAAATATTAGATGCCTAACATTCAGTAAGTATCATCTGTCTCAGGCTGTGATACTGTTATCTTTAAAAAGTTACAGCTGTGAAACTTTTCCTAATCTTTTCCTATTTTTCTTGCTCACACCTTATTCCCCACTTTTGATTCCTCTTTCTCATTCCCCACCGCTTATATTTTTTTCTATTTCCCTCATTCTCTTTAACCCCCAGTCTCTCTTCTACTGAATACTCGTACACTCCTTAACTATCTGTTCCTTCCTTCTCTCTCATCGCTCCATGCCCCCCCTCTCTCTCGCTCTCTCTCTCTCTCTCTCTCTCTCTCTCTCTCTCGCTCTCTCATTTTCTCATTCTCGCCTTCTGCTTCNTGTCTCTCTCTCTCTCTCACACTCCTTTCCTTGCTAAAAGCGATAACACTAAATCAAAACTCAATAGATATATGAACAGCTATCTTTAGACATCTGATTAATAAGCTCCGCGGAAGAATAGCGTAATTCATATTTGGTTGATAAGCAACTTACATCCTTTCCCCATTGTAGAATGCATAAGGTCACGCTGACAGAATGGAATTTGTTGCAACAAAACAAAAAAAAAGTAGCATTTCGTCATACCATCCACTTCCTATAATATTATACAATTCTCCTTTTGTTGTATGTTCGTGAACAGAGCTTTTATCAAATTGCATGGGCGTCACGAATAAGTTATTCTTTTCGTGAGGTGGAGGGAGGGGGGAGAGTAGTGCGCCATTGTTATTGCCATAGTTTGTATCCACATCTGTGTTCCTAAACATATTTGGTTTCTCGAAAATTGCATACAATTACCCTTTACCGTGAGGTAATGAGATGGAAATAGGGAAACATCCGCAATTTTTTTTTTTTTTTTTGGCTGAACAAAATCTGATGCAATCTGGATCTATTTTTATCTAGATGTAAAGTTCGTTATCCTCTTAAAAATTGGAAGTTTAAAAGCATATTTAACTTTGAAATGTGTTTGAACGTGACGAGGCAATAATTTAGATTAAGTTTTAATACAGGCAACAAATAGGAAAATCACATGCTGTGAGTTAGTTTTCGGTTTTCAAGTTTTCGACGGCGTGCAGCCCAGAGTATCACTGTAGTGGGGGGAGGGGTGGGGGAATCAATAATATAAGTCTGCGACTAGAGGAGAGTCTAGGTCAAAGTAAATTAAGAATAACAGTTTCATTGTATTACCACTCACAAGTCGCTTTGCATGTTAAGATAAATGTCAGCATTGACCTATTTCTGAGCGGTTGATGTCTGTCAAAAACGGCATTGAACATGTACTGTGTACGTATCTCTTGAATGTATTTCATCAGCAGGCTCGGTCTCTTGTGTCCATGAACAAAAGGCAATACTATGTGCATTACTGTGAATTGATGCAGTATTATAAGATGTCTCAAGACTTGCAGGAGTTCATGCCCTGTGCAACCCTTAGTTCTACTTTCAGTGTCCAACTCTTAAGAAAGGTTTTGTCAAAATAAGACAAAATGTGTTAATGTTTTAAAAAAAAAATTTGTCCTGAGTTTGAAAGAATTTGTCAAATAAGGTTACAGTGTCTACTGTCCATCACTAACTGAACTGTATCACTGTATCTGTGCTGCCTCTCTTGTCGGTATTTCTGTCTGAGCTTTGTGTGAGACAAGAACCAGGGCTGCCACTCTAATTTTTGCCATTTCACTTGATTCTAATGCGAATTTTCGCCAGATTTCACTGTGTACATTTATTTTTTTTTCCTTTTAAATTTTCTGAAACTGTATTTGAGATTTTACACGTGTTATTTAAAAACGAGCTTTACAATCATTAAAGGCATAGACAAAACATCATAAAACATTACCTTCTCTTTTGAACGGTATTCAGTATCTAGGTTTAGAAAGTGAATAAAGGCAGGCTATTTTTGCTTAGAGCGATGGTTAGACTGAGTTTAGACTATAACTTAATAAGTTATTGTATAAATCAGTGCTCAGTATCATCATTTGCCTGAGATGTGGGTCATAGTTATGCCAAAATAAAGCAATGATAAAATATGTTGCAGGCAAGTTTTCATTTAAAGATGTTCCACTTGTTTGCATTTCCTTCATAAATCCTCAGAAAAAAACTTCGATTTCACTAGATCTAGTTAAAAATCACATGGTGTGGCAGCCCTGAAAAGAATGTTAAGAGTGGCATGTACAATATTCTTACCTAAATAACTAAAGCCTTGAGTTTGACATATAAGCAGCTGAGCTCACTGACACCCCTATAGTTATACAAAAGCAAAAAAAAAAATAAATAAAATTCAGATTTGGACTTTCAAAGAAAAATTAAGATTCAAATGCAAAAAGAGCAGAAAAGGGAATAAACAGACCATTGTAACTCTATTCTGTTATCATCTTACTTAAACTGTGCTCTGCGTCTGTTTTAACAACATCTGGAAATGTCACAGCAAGATAATAGATCTTGTGATGAGATGATGACTGTGGACTGTATTAGTTGTTGTTGTTGTTGTTATTGTTGTTGTTATTATTGTTGTTGTTGTTGTTGTTGTGTTGTTGTCATCGTGGTGGTGGTAGTAGTGGCGTTGGTGGGGGTAGTGATGTGTTGCTGTTGATGATGAAATGATGCTGAAATGATGATGATAATGATGATGACGATGACGACGATGATGATGAAATGATGATGATGATGATGGTGATGATGATCATGATGATCATGACGATGATGATGATGAAATGATGATGATGTTATATTCCCTGAAGAAGGACACTGATCCGAAAATTTGGAACTTTTATTAAATTTTTCATGCCACAGTACTGCGAGTGTTTTATATTTTTGAAAATGATGATGATGATGATGATGATGATGATGATGACGACAACGACTATGACGATAATACTGAAGCCATTGCAGATAAGGTAAATGCGGTTGTTGACCTTGGTGGTGTAAGTTCCTCTACAATCCGCGACCCAAATAGATACATGTAGTGTGTGTCAGTGTGCTGGAATGGAAGAGTTAGAGAATCGGTATCTGAGCTCTGATTGCTAATTGGTCGCGGGAGGGGAGAAGTGGAAGGACATTGAAAAACTTCTATATAGTTATATACCTGCTCTAGCGCGCCTAAAATCATGGTTCCACTGCATTGAAATTGGTGGCATCTTACGCCTCTCATCAGAATGTTTCCCAGTCACTTAAAAGGCCAAGAAAAAGAGAGAGAGAGAGAGAGAGGACGAGAAAGAAAGAAAGAAAGAAAGAAAGAAAGAAAGAAAGAAAGAAAGAAAGAAGGGAGGGGGAGATAAGGGAGGTAAGGGAGGTAAGAAAGAAAGAAAGAAAGAAAGAAAGAAAGAAAGAAAGAAAGAAAGAAAGAAAGAAAATGATTAGCAATTACGAGAGTTGTGCTAAGAAATGTGAAAGCAATTTGTGAGGAATAACATCCAATAAACCGTGGCTAATAAATTTCGTTCTCCACCAGTTTTGAAATCTCTGTGGACCTCTGACCTTGCAAGCCATGTGTTCCATCCATTAGAAGACAGCCAGCCCTTCAGAAAACTTTGTTAGAATTCCATAGCTAAAGTCTAAAAATTTCCTGTAATACTTGCAGGAGCGGGGAAAGCCATCAAGCGATCCAGGACATACTCGTCTTGTCACCCTAATCCCGTCCTGCTTCTTTCTTTCAGCCCCTTTTTATTAACACAAGCCATCCGGTTATCTGTCTGTTATGAAATTGTGCTTGTTTTGAAGTGTGATAAGAAGTTTAAACTTGAAGCTTAGCTAAATGGGACCATTATTAACATTCTCCTAAACAATGTTTTTGGTTTGACTTTCTCATCATGTTCCCGATCAGCAGGAAAATTATTACAGTCTGACATTTTAGAAACCTTGAGCCCCATCCCCTTCCCTTGCTTTTCTCCTAAGCCTCTGTCACTGTGAGACTGACTGACTTCTCGTGAACCACCCTACTTCTTTCAGAAACAATTTGCACTGTGACTTTCTTAATTGTAACCGTTAACTGCAACGTCGTTTTAAGTTTTCGGTGGGGGGATGACAAAAGGGAAATGTGGGGAAGATCTAGTTATTAAGCCTCTTGTCTTAACAAAACTGACCCTGTTCCCCTTCCATTTATGATACTATTTCCACAGCCTGACATAAGTGGCTTTAAATATATGGTAGTCTTATATCATCAAAGCAGTTTTCAGAGAAATATGTCTTTTAAAATAAATTGAGCAGATTTCATTACATTTAGGTATGAAGATGCCAATGTGGTTTTTTTTCACTGTTGTCCATATTAGGTTTTACACCTCTCATTAACTTATCCAGGGGGCCCAGGCCAAGATACTTTCCAAACATGTTGTTTAAGACACAATTTTGACACAAAGAAAAATGCCCCTAAACCAGTTAGATTTTGAGAACTTAGGCAGTGAAGCAGGCTACCTAATATTTTAGGTCTTTTCACTAAGTAAACAGGGTAACCTTACCCACCTAGCAACAACCACAAATTTTATACTTGAATGGCTAAACCTCATCTATTCTGAGTCTACACATGTTTTTGCACCTATTTAAGCCTTTGAAATTAAAATCCAACCCTTTTCCCCCCTCCCCATGGCCAGTTTCCTAATTTTACAGGGACTATTTAAAATTGCATATTTTTATGCCAGGTGCTATTGACATCTTCTTCATATAATAATGGAGCTTGGGCCCAACGTTGTTCCCGCAAAGGCTTTTTTAATACGCAACATAGAGGAATGATACCTGGCACACGTATGTAAAATCTACCAAACCTGTACGTGGTCTAAATATTTTTTTCCGAAAACGTATATATTTTTCAGAAATTGAGTCATAATTATCATCTATCAATCAATGATTGCGAATACGACGTGATTTGGTACTTCCGTCAAGTCCGTCATTTCCGTCTCAGACCGGAACTTCCATTCTCAGATTGCACGACGTTTGGTGATTGTGACTTTCATTCTCAGATCGCGCGTCATGCGGTGTGGTGAAGCTTTGTTCATCTGTGCGGNACAAATGTATTTGCACCTATCTAAGCCTTTGAAATTCAAATTCAACCCCTTTTCCCCCTCCCCATGGCCAGTTTCCTAATTTTACAGGGACTATTTAAAATTGCATATTTTTGTGCCAGGTGCTATTGACATCTTCTTACTTTTAATAATCTTTACAAATATGAATTCTCTATTCAAGGTTACCTCATTTCAGGCAGATCCGTTAAAAATTTACAACTCTTCAGTGTGCAGCAACGGCAAATGGAAAATGAAACAGAAAATCAGGGGAAATTTCCGGCTTGATCATGCACTTGGTCAAGGCACATTTCCAAAGGGATAACGGAAGGTTATCTATTTTATCTTCTATTTCCGGGTTAAATCAATGATGGCCAATACTTCTCTGAGAAGTTATGATCTGTTCGTACTCCTGATATTTCAGCCTGAGGACTTAATCTAGCTTTTCGTCATGAAAAGTATCGCGCGATACTCAGCCTTCAAGCTTTATAGATTCGTTCTGTTTCGATTCTAATGCTCGACAGGAGTAGGCATTACGAATGCAGTGCGAGCCCTTTCGATACTATTGATACCTTCCGATATTTAAAATATCTTTAACAATCGGGTGTCAAACTGTTGCTGCTTACGGCGAAAAGTACTGAAATTCCAGATATTTAGTTACCGACATCAAAACTGTTGAGTATAGTAAGTATCGAAAATGATGATACCCAGGAATCGTATTGCCCGTCACTAGGGTTACCGTAAAGAACTATTATGAGTGCTTGAAGAGATTTCATCGCTGTCCTGCTGATTTAGCTTAATGTGATCAATTTTGTCTTTTATTGAGACACTAAAGAATGCGCCACGGGAACTATAGGACCTGAACTAACTGGTTAATAGCTCTGGGACGCTTTGTTAAGCTGATGTTTTCAATGAATATAATTTATAGCAAGTGATCGTTTTGGATTTTCCCATACACAATGACGGGCCTACAGTGGTGGCAGCGGTGGTGGTGGTGGTACTGATAGTGACGTTGTAGTCAATTTGTTGTTGGTAGTGGTTGTAGTGGTGTTGATTGTGGTAGTACTGACGGCTGTCGTATGAGTCGTGGTGGTCGTGGTGATGGTGGTGGTGATCGGAATGATGTTGGTGGTAGGGGTATGGTAAGGACGATGACCGTAGTAGTTGTGATGTTATATGTTAATGGTGGTGATATTGCGTTGGTGATGATGAGGTGGTGGTGGTGGTGGTGATAGTAAAAATAGTGTCTGCAATCAAGATCTGGTACCAGTACATTTGGAATTCTGGTGTAATTTTGTTAAGAATTTTAGGCAAATTTTGGTGAAGGCTTAATTTTATGTGCGACGTTAAAAATTTAAGAGGGAAACAATTTTATGATGAAGTGTGCATCTTCATTTAATGAGAAAGCTGCACACAATCTCGTTTTTCTCTGAAGTTCACTAATGTTGAAAGCAATATTATACGTCAAAATGTACGATATGCAGACAATGGCTGAGCAATCGTGCATAAAGCATTTCAATTTCGAATCTTTCTCCAAGGGTCTACCCAGTTTGTAGAGGCATTTTCAGTATTAGATGTAGCTACATTCGTCAGTAAGTATGCAGACTTTATGCTCTGCCATTGAGAAAAAAAAAGCAATCATCATCGTCAAATATGCTTTTCATCACTCTAGAATTTTTCACTGGCTGCTGGGGCATTATGCCATACAGACTAATTGAAATATGTAGGAATATACACAATGCCAAATCATCGTACTGTACCTGAGAATAAACTGAAATGAAAATGAAACAGAACAAATGATTCTTTTTAATGAAAGACTGAGGTTACACTTTATTGTCAAAACATAATATACCGTCAGAAAGCATTTGCAGGCTATGACATTCACAGACAGAATCCGAAATTTGCCAGCCAAAATCCCAGAGCGTACATGGCAGTATTACGTAAAACTGCTGAAGTTATTTCTTCTCTTGTAAACCAAAAATCAGGTTAATTAGTTGTGACATCATATTTCGTCGCTTGGGGGCAGTTCCCCGATAAATGCAAATATCCACGGTTTATAGGAGAAGCTTAAAACTCTCATTATCGTAAGACTGCGAAAATCAGTGCGATTTTTTGGAAGTGAGGTGTACTAGCGAATGCGGTGTAATATATAAAATGAGTTCAATATGTTAAGTTAGAACTTACTGTGCTACATTAGAAATTTAGAAACAACAAAAATCAGTTTTTGTTACTGACTTTGCTTGATGCAAAAGTCTGACATTAGCTCGGGTCAGGAAAGAGTGCTATCGTTCTCGTCAGTGACATTTTGTCAAGCGACTAAACAAGTGCGTGCAGTATTCTGATACGTGTTGCAATCGACGATTTACATAAAGAAATGTTTCGCAGTTTCCTACCTCTGCACGAAGCATTGGAAGTTAGAGATCTTAGGTATTGACACAAAATGCATTTCAAAAGCGTAACAACCCGAATATCGGTATATTGTATCCAAGTGACGATTTGTCTGATTGCATTGTAAGTTCGGGGAGCATCCTTGACAACCATCTTAAATTTCATTTCTCGAATATCACTTTGACCCTTTGACACATTATATACATATTTTTAATACATGCATACACCAGCGTGTTTGTTAAACGGCAAATACTTATAGTTACATGTACATCAAAGGATAAAATGGCTGTGGTTGTTTCAAACAAAAATAAGATAGATTTTAGACATGTGAAGAACGTCTTTTGCCAAAACTCGGTCAGTGCACTCTCACTGCAAAATGAGTTGGTAGGTAGTGTATTCAGAGATACCTTTCTTTCTTAAATCATTCAGAACAAAATTGAGCTTGAATTCCGTATTCTCTGAAGAGTTATGAAATTTATTGTAGATAATTACAATGTATTTCCCTTCTTTTCAGAATCATTTATAGACTATTTCTGAGTTTTGGAAAAGCTTTCTTTAATTAGGAATGGACTTGAGGTGTTTCAGGTTCTTGTCCATACATAGAAATCAAGATCCTATTGCCAAAATTGTATTTACTATGTTACACATGACATCACAATATACCTACAGTTATGATCTTTATCACCCTCAAGATCTAGACATTGCACCATCGCTCACAAATTCTCCAACAAACGTGTTTACAATAACAATTGTCAGGATGCAAAGTGGACCAAATGGATCAGTTATAATAGTCTCTAGATCGTATGTCTGTGCAGACATGAAGTTTGGATTCCCTTACTCAGACATCTTTAAAAACATTTGTTTTTGTCCGAAATTGCTCTTAAAGGTTCTGATTTGGTTTGATGTGCTAGCTTCAATGTCATTTAATTATTTTTGTAATGTGAGGTAATTAGGAACGATTTATCACATGTCATTCAAAATCACATTTCTACTATATTGCCGGTCATTAATAACTCCCCGCTAGTTCTCACTTTGAAACTTTGGCAAAATATCTAAAGAAATAACGCGGTTGATTTAAAAGTGCACAAATTACCTAATCAATATACCTCGTAAAAATTTACAAATCTGAACATGTTGGAATCGGTCCATTTTGTCAGGACATACAGTGCTTGCCCTTCTTTTTGTAAAAAATTTTAAAAAAGTAATCCAAACTGTAGAAGTGGAACAAGTTGGATTTATTTCAAACGGACAGTATTCTTACTGTATTACGTTGACCCCTAGCCAGCCCTGTGTCATTTCGTGTCCCTATTACTAACCTATCAACCGCAAATCCCGCCCTTGATCATAAAGACAACTTTCATCACACTGTCCATCTCTTAAGAAATGACAGTGGCGTTGTCATCATTCTGAATGACGTCACTATCAACGACGTCAAGAGTTCCAAGGTCAGGCTGACCAGTTAAGGTACTATTGGTCTCATTTTCAGGGTCGGCATTGCTGACCTCCAGATTGTTATTTTCAGCCCCGTTTTGCTCACTCTCTACGGCGGCAGCATTTTGCTCATTCTCGACGCCCCCATTGTTTTGCTCATTCTCGACGCCTTCACCGGTAACCTCATTCTCAGCAGCTCCGCCATTTTGCTCAACCTCATTATCAACCTCAACATCGCCATCATCATTAACATCATCATCGTCGTCGCTGTCGCAGAACAGGTATACAATCGGTGCGTTGCAGGACGTATCAGTGCAGCCTGCGCTCAGCATGATAAGACCATTCAAGATGCCCTCAATGGTGGGAATCCTGTGGTCTATGAGCTCACAGAACATGCCCGGCACAGTAATGTTGATGATGCCTGCAAAAACACAGAAAATGATTGATTTCAATGATTTCCTTTTTACTATTTTAGCAGATTGAGTGGCACCTTCAGCAGAAAAAAAATCATTTTCTTTTTAGTGAAGGTGTAAATTATCGTTTTTTGCCTCTTTAACGGAAATAAAATTATGAACTCACCCAACTTAGTGTAAAACGTATCTTTCTTTATAACAGCAGAGGTGAACTCTCCTCCTTTTTATAGGTTTTAGACTGACAGTATTTCAGTACTGGCGGAGTTAGAATGTATTTAATGATACGAAACCTTGTCAAATACAGTTGCAACCATAGTTAAAAGCTTACATTTCACGTTCTACATGGCTGTTTCCTTTTGGCCTCACCTGTGGCCATACATACTTTTGGATGGTTTACACCTTTACACATTAAAGCATGATAAACAACTGAGCTGACTTCTTTAATGAATCTTTTCTCTCTAAAATGGCAAAATTTCTCACCCCTAAAGTGGCAAAAGTGAATTTGTTTCCCCCTAGAAAAGGCCATCATCCATTTATTATAACTCCTTTCCTATGTTTGATGTCCATGCAAGTCCTAACCGTGTGGTCCAAACAAAAATTGGACACATATGTACGTCCCGGAAGTAACATTCCCGAGTTGTATTCGCGGTATCTAATAATAGTATTAGTAATAATAATAATAATGCTATTCATAAGTCTCATCGTATCCCACCCAGCAGGCCAGATCATTCTAGGACTTTCTCAATTCCCCGGGAGTATACAGTGCCGCTGCCATTTACAGGCGCTGATCACTAACATTCTGACAGTATCTTTCACTGCCCATATAGCCAGGCTTATTTCCTAAGCAATGAACTCTAACAGACGTACTTGTATAGATGCAGTTGTGCTGAAGCGCCGTAAAGCCTGAACTCTAACAAGCCTACTTACAGACTAATAATGAACTCATAGTACATATAATTGGCGACATCAGCTCTGGAAACACATGCCGTAATGAAGGGTTTAAACGGGTTATTAGAAAGTTTTTCTCACGAAGTAAGTCGATTGCAATAATTAGTTATTTTCATCTTTGCACCGTGCCTGAAAATATGGGAGGAGAGCAATATTATATTTGATGTTCTAACTATGCGTTCAGAATCTCAGACAGGAGAAAGTTTAACTCCACGGAATTCTTACCGACCAAAAACTTGCTAAGAGTTACATTCGAAACCCAGACCTTATAGCTACAAGGACTGGATGGTCTAGTGGTTGTTATGTGCATCGCAACACAACACGCCGCACTGAACGTTCAAGTTAAATTTGGGCAATTTCAAAAAGTTTTGTCAGATGTTCTTGCCTAATCTAGATTGCAGACAAAGGTGCAGAGGAAATAAAAAATCTGGTTGCTTTACCCCCGAGACCCAGTGTGCGCACAAAACTCAGAGGTGGATTTTGTCATCCATTTGAGTTTCAGAATATTCAGTGCCCAGTGATATACCTTCACAAACCTCTAGAGCTATCACATGGAACAGGGACTGAAGATTTCAAAGGAGAAAGAATTCAATGCGGAAGAATGCAAAGAATAAGTAGGATTAAATGGTGTTGAGGTTTTGGACTGTTGGTTTATGAGCTATTTTAGAATGTGTTGCAGTTCGCTTCCAAGTCACAATTTCCAAGATAAAATGATCTTATCGATTATGTTCGCACCTCTGCCATCAGATTCAGTTGTCGTGGGCACACCCAAATCTGCCAAGACTTGACGTTTGACACGCCCACTGTTGTGGTCAGTAAATTCCTGTAGCAGGTCACCGACATTGCTCGTGTCAAACAGAGGCTGAACTTCCTCTTCATCCTCCTCCTCATCATCATCATCATCGTCGTCGCTAGGGTTGTTATTATTTGCCATGTTATACAGGAAGGCTGAGGCTTGGAGAGTGATGCTGATGGCATGGTTCTGATCCTGACAATTTACAAGCTCGCTAAAAAAAAAAATAAAGCAACATGATACAGATAAGGGTAAAATATTAAATCAATTTGTATTTACCCTGAGGGTGGGATATATTGCCATAAAAATTAATGTTATACATTTCATATACGATAATACATACATATACAGCCATGGAGATAATACTTAAGACTACAACATTATCACAAACCAAATCTATAACACAGCCATTGATAGCCACCGCAGAGCAGCGCCCTCATTCCCGCTGGCACGAATGCCTGGTACTCATTCACTCCTGAGTCGAATGGGGAAATAGGAGTGCAATGTCTTTCCCAAGGACACCATAACGCAAATCGCCCTGCCTGGGAAATCGAACCCACAAACTCAAGACATTACGGTCTTCAGATCATGGGAACTACTTACAATCGCAAGGCCACTCTGCCACCGTGAGTGATGGTTTAATTTAGAAGACAAGGAGAGGGAAGAGAAGGATAAGGAGCAGACTTGAGCAGAAGCAGTTCAGTTTGGGCTGGTCACCACCATCATATCACATCGAGTATGCCTCTGAGTAAGAGTTGACCAGGTTTCAGCAATAA
>JAWQUT010000036.1:1317920-1338955 GCA_033807755.1 Ellobium chinense | reverse complement strand
CCCCCAACCTTTTCCACTATATGAGCTGTCCATATCGCGACTACCTGTACAAACTGACCGCTATCCTTCAATATCTTACATGATTATACGCAAAGAAAAGCTTTGTTATATGCTGACCACCCCTTGGCCAGTCAGATCCGTCTATAAAGTTATTCACATTAATTAGACTACGAAAGTATAGAATATAATTAAAGGGATATTTTTTAATCATTGTACAAGTAACTGACAAAATGTGAAATCGATCACCTAGTCACATCGCTAGGGAACCTAAAGGGGAAGTTAACTACTCCACCCTAGACATCTAACCTGTATGAGAAAGGCATTGATAATGCAATGACACGGTTAATCATTACGGGTGAAGAGATGAAGAAGACGGAAGAACAGAATATGGTGGATGAGAAAAAGTGATGAGGGAAGAGAAAGAAGAACAAGATGATGGTGATGATAATAATGATGATGATCATGATCATGATGTCATTTTAGCACTATTCTAGTTATTTATACACATCTATAACAACAACTCTTAGCCACATGGTGTTTTAATTTCACTTGACACTGACGACCGCCCTTTTTATCTGTTTTAAGCATGCTGTACTAACTACTATCTGCCTTTCAACTTAAACTTTCTTTACTTTTTCTATCCGTCACTCATACCTATAAGTAGTTTTACCAGTTCATTGTGTGATCTAGAATAATTTTCATGTCTGAAGAAGATCTTTTCAGATCGAAAATTTGCGAGAAAAAAATTTACTTTATTTGTCTGTGAAAACTTACCTTTTTACGTCTGTTTTAAAGTTCTTAATGATGATAATGATGATGATGATGAAGGAGTTTAAAGAGACTGCGAGCTAAACAGGATCGTCAGTGTGGTAACGAATAATGAAAGTGATGATGATGATAGATCATTTGTGACGGAAACTGAAGTGTCGCGTTGACGTGTAAAGTTATTTCCCCTTTGTCTCCAAACGTGCGCAATGGACTCACCTGCCAACACATTCGTTTTCCGTCAAGCTGAACATCTGCCCCTCCGCACATGTGTGCTCGGTGAGCACAAAGTCCTGACACATGAGGTACGCCCGGCACGTGTCGTCCTCCCAGTCAGGCATCACTCCATTAGGCTGGACACATGACAGGGGTCGGATCTAGGTGTGTAGAGGAGGAGGAAGAAAAGATGATGATAATAATAACAATAATGATGATAATGATAATAATATTAATACCTTACATGTATGTAGGGCTCATTCCCATGATCCGCTCTGAGCGCTTATTACAATGATAAACCTACAAATTAATTCATCCTCTTATCAATAACTCTTCTAAATATCTCTTCCTCTCTCTCTGTATCTCTTCTCTCTATCTGTCTCTCTCTCATTCTTTTTCTCTTTCTCTCTTTCTCTTGCAGACAAGCACACACACTCATCTATCATCCATTCATAATCGTCACACTGATTTAATGTGACACGGACTAATGCTCAGGTATAACATTTGATACTGTAAAACACAACAACAACAATAATAAAACCACCTCCACCACCACCACCAACAACAACAACAACAAGATATACAGCTTACATTGCTTTATCGAAATACAAGTACAGATTAACATTATCATTATGTTACACCCCCAAACAAAACGCTTCAATTTGGCGCTTTTTCCCTTCATGTAGAAGGAACTCGCATAGGTTTTAAGAGTAAAGAAGATCACATGAATAGAAAGCATGTGCGAAGGTAGGAGGAGGTCCGTTGACGGCGATATGGACATACAGTATTTTTTACAACGGTTAAAACAAAATCCACGCAAAGACTTAGATTCGGTTTAAACAGAGTTTCGGTCTAGACAGAGAAGCCTGAGAATAAGAAAAATAAACGGGGCTTTTTGTTTCCTTTCGTTTTATCTGACTTCCGGTTCATCCATTTTCGTCTCAGCCGTTGTCTACTGAATATATAAAATATATCGGTGTTAATCAGACACAGATAAACAATCACGGAGTCAATCGCACGATGAATGTCGATCAGGGAAGCAGTAAATCAACCGATGAGTTTTTAATAGTGGTGGTAATCCTTCCCACTGTGGCGCTAATATGACGATGACAATGATGATGCAAATGACGACTATGATAATGCTGATTATAGTGATGATGGTTGCAGTCTGTTTTAAAGATTATGCTCTAATTTGCTGTTTCTGAGTGCATCGAGAGGTGTTTTTTTTTCTTTGAAAATGAGTCTTTTCCCCGTATGCCGCAGCGTGCCCGTGCTTTTTGTGAATCGTACTCAGGAATTGAAGACTTTCAAGTCTAAGCTTTATGTGTTTGACTCGCGAGCTGGGCGGTTTACGTTGTAGTGTCCTTGGAAAAGACACTTTACTTCCATTTCCTCACTCGACTCAGGTGTAAATGAGTACCTGGCTTTAGAGCTGGGGGGGAGGGGGGGGGACCAGGTTGCTGCACTGCTGGCGACCAGCAATGATTTCGTTAGGTATTTCATTTGTAATGTTGTGTATTTACATGTATGATGTGTATTGTTCTTTGTCTTATATTATGTATCTATATTAATAAAACGCTTCAGCCAAATTTGTGTCACAGATTTCTTGAGAACTACGTAACGTAAAAACATGCGGTTTTCACCTAAATTCGTAGAAAAATACACAAAAGGTAACTATACACATCAGTCCTCTTTATTTTTCTTACCTTTTTTTAAAAAAAAGAATGTGTATATCAACGAAATACAATCTCCGATAGATCTTTTCAATCCGCCCGATTCACCAATCGTCCAACTTTTTCACGGAATCTAATGCATTCGTCTATGATGCCTTTCGGTGCGCTAGGTATTCTTTCGCCGCTGGTGCGTTGCCTGCTTGCCCATTTGTAAAATGGGGTGTTTGTCTTGTTATGAATAAGATATATTACATTGTATAACATTGTAAATCAAATTCCTTACGGGGTAAATAAAAATTTGTATTTTCATTTTCATTTTCAACTTCCGATGTGCTTAATTCATCCCCTACATAGGTCGCGAGTATTGCTGAGTTGTAGAATTATATGTGTAAATAGCTCAGCACTTCGCTAACTCCCGGTGAGTATCCAAGGGTGGTAAGCTCTTTTGGCACTCGACCTATCCGCTTTCTCTCAAAATCTTACCTTTATCCAAACAAATATTGATTGTCTAATAACGATGAGGCGGAAGAGGAGAAAGTGTTGTAAGGAACAAGACGCCATACATGTACCTTAGTCTCAAGAGTTGTAGCAGGTTCCTCTGTTGGCGCAGGCTCATCTGTTGGCACAGGCTCCTCTATTGGCGCAGGCTCGTGTAGTGGCGCAGGCTCATCTATTGGCGCAGGCTCATCTGTTGGCGCGGGCTCATCTGTTGGCGCAAGTTCTTCTGTTGGCGCAGGCTCATCTATTGGGGCAGGCTCAGATACCGGTACATCCCCTGAGGCAGAGGCCATCGGTGGTGGAAGGGTGGAACTGTACACGGACGCTGTCAGTGCAGCTGGAAGGGAAATGATATGCATATGTCACTCGTCTCGCAGATGGTAGTGGTGGTGTTGATTGTTTAAGATGATAATAGTGATGGTGATGATGATTTCATTCATATAATTTATACTGAAGAAGAGTTCTGTCGAAACTGATTGAACATTTTTAAATTCTATATATTTTTCATTTAAAGTACATCGGATTGAAGCAGTGTATTAAAATGTTCGCTCATGTTACTGTGGTAAAGGCCTTAGAGCCGAAACGTTTAGATGTAATTTTCGTTAGAAGGCGATGATGATGATGATAACAATAACAAACAATAATGATAACAATAAGGAGGTTTTTAAGTCATACATCCAGACCAATGCCAGCTCATGTAACTTCACATTATTATTACCCCTGCAGACCAGATCACTCAAGGACATTTTCAACTCCCTGAGGAGCATACAGTGCCGCTGCCATTTACGAGCGCTGAATAATGTGGTTCTTGTTGGTGCTAATGCTTGTTATGGGGGTTGTGGATTTGCTGATGATTGCCCAAATTTTACGTCACGTTAATCCGTTTCAGTTTAATCTAGCTCATATATAGAGGATCTGTAATGAGTGTTGGGTTGATATCAGCTATATGAAATGAGTTCTGGCGAGTGAATACAATAACGGTATAACTAATTTCATAAATCTGATATCAAACACACGAGTTTCAGATCCTTTCTATCAAATATATAATCTCTACCTAATTTTTAAAAAATGAACTTTTAGTCGTGAAAAGAACCCCGAAATGACCCTCTTCCTGTTTGAGACACCTCACTCACAACTGAACTGAATGAACCACACAGTTACGCGAGACAAAGTAGATCCAAACAGCTGATATTTATCGGTGAAACTTCGGGCCCTAGAAACGCTGTGACATTTCAAGTTCTTTTAATTCAAATGCTTAACTGAAACGTGAAAAGAACGAAGACAAGCGATAAGAAAGATAGACTCAGTTTTCTTTTTTAATCTAGACATAGGGAAACCCCACGGCAGTGAAAATAGTTACAATAGAAATGATGTCACATTCACTTACGTCTAGAGGTTTTCAGGGCTTCCAATCAAAGTATTCGTAAGCAGGTCAAATGTCAAATTTATGTAACGTGTGACATACCAAAAAAAAAAAATATTACACACTTTTATGTCACCGGAAATAGGCCCTTTTTATCTGTTAAATACATGCAACAATGAAGAAAAAGAAATACTGTTTGTCTCGAAAATACGGTCGTGATATTGTACATTCTTCGCCATTAATTTATACATACAGTGCATATATGTATACTCACTCTAAAAGTCTGCATAGTTACTGAGTATGGATTTCACATGCGGGGATTCATTATTATTATTTATTTATCATTTCATCCCTCAGATTCACTTTGAAAATAATACACTTCAATAATGAAGTTATATTTGCCGTGCACCAAGGGTATGATTACCATCGAGGTTACACTGTAGTTGATATTAAAGCGATTAAATGCCTGAAACATATTCACTAGTGTAGTAATTTAGGCCCTATATGTACAAAATGTTGATGCTGATGATGACGATGATGACTGCAATGCTGCATCTGAAGAAACAAAACTTTCAGACTAGTTCCGCAAAATTTGACTGACCTTCATATTCAGTTTAAATGAAGGTTCCTCCTGCAGATTTTTATACAAAATTAAATATTATTAATGATATGTATGGTGATATCCACCAATTACCATAACGATGACCAATTCAACACTCTTATGTAACCGGGTGGAAAGGCAATACAGTGTAGTATTCTTTCTCTTATATTTAAGGGGGAGGAAGGTGAGCTTAGTCAGATAATTTTTCAGATGTTACATATTATTTTAAGGAAGTGTGTCACCAGGGATTTTACCAAATTACTGTGAATGATCAATTTTGAGAAGAAGGGCCGAAAAAACCTACTCTATAAATTTTTTGTCCCTGCCGGGGATCGATCCAGGGTCTCTCAGCTTGCAAGTCAGAGCGTGTTACCAACTACACTACAGGGACGCTAACTTCACAGCAATTTAATTCTTAAATACCTACTGCCTGAATCGGTCCCTAACTTCCAGGTGCGAACCTAGTGTTCACCCGTGACCCTAACGCACTTCCCGACTGCTCACACTTATACAAACTATCTCTGTTTCGTTCACTTTCTTACCCAGTATGAAGATGTGGCTAAGAGTGCGCATGACATTGGAAGCCATCTTAGACAGTTCTCAGCAATGAGCTTGGACGTATACGAGTAGACAAGTTGAAGCCTGTTACTGCTAGTAGTGCAAATGACCTAAAAGCAAGTGCGGCACATTTTTATACTCGCCACCAAACAAAAACATCACTCCGGCTTAATCTTGCTTTCTGCACTTTCTCCCATTACACGTCATCGAGTTCTTTGTTTATTGTGAAATTTCGTCTTCCATCACATGATCTGCTCATATTTGACGTGTGCCGTAAAACATGTATATCTTTAGATTTTTTTTTCAGAGTTTGAGAAGCAGGTGTTTAGAAACGCATGTAAGTTACCGGTTGATGGAGTCGTTGATTTCAAACTGAAAATGATAGTATTTAAGTAAATTTATCCCTATCAGTGGCTTAGAGCAACAAAAGAATGGAGAGGCAAGAGTTAGTTTAGTGTGAGAATACTAATAAAAAATTTCAGCTTTACACTAAACTGTCCACTAGCATTCGTGGCAATTAAGTTGATCTATAGCATGATACCTTTTGAAATTGGACATTGAGGTGGCTTCTATTCCCTCTTCTTTTTCCTATTTGGTTGCATTTAATGTCCTTTAGAGTTGTAGCCCTATTCGACAGGCCTCATTTCTCTGTAGTTTTGTCAAAAATACAGGTACAGGTGAGAAGATAGAGAAAGATAAACAAATGACTTCAGTGATTCGTGGAGAGAGTGTGATAGAAACAAAACAGTCAAGCCGCTTAAAGTGTCGTTTGCTACGGAAAGATACCTGCAAACACGAATCGAACACGATCAGTCAAAGCAAGTGGTATTGTCCAGTGGCCCTTTACAACATCGTGCAATATACGACTATTATGTGACATGTATTATGGCAGAGCACGGAGTGTCGAAAATGAAAACAAAGGCATGATTACATGAACTTAACATAGTCAGCTCCGTTTATTCGCAATTTCTAATAAAAATGGAGGCAAAATTGAAATAAAGAGGACATGCATGTATCCGTTTTTGTTTTTTTTAATCTGATTTGTGAAAAATGTTACTACTAAGTGAAATCGAAAGCGCCTGCCCAATTCAGTGATCTTGAGAGCGTGAAGTAGTCTAAATCTTAGGAGTCTTGTAAGTCTATAATTATTCATTATGGGGGAAAGTTGCAGTAAAGAGATCTTGCAACTATCCAAGTAGTAGTGGTAGTGCAAAATATCGAGGGCTGGGGAGGGGGGTATGAGTATGGGAATGAAATAACAACACAGGTAAACAGAGACCAATGTTCAGTAATTTACTGGACCTCTAGTTGGAGGATTTGGGACACAAATACTTTGAAAGTTAATTACCACTCTCCTTCCACTTTGTTTTCAAACACACAAAAGGGAAATAAGAGGGTGGAACAGGGCCTTTCCCTTTTTCAGTACCTCTACAAGCTAGATCTAGTGATGTTCAGAAACTTGGCTGCATAGCCCTTTTAATCTTAAAGGTTGCTCTGCTTCTTAAAAACTGTATCCCACAATTAGACCGTACATATTATGTTGTTGTTTTTTTTAAATATTTTCCTTTTATATCATCCCAACATGATATTTCCCACCAACTTTCAAAGTTTTTCCCCACCTATGAGAAAATTTTTGTAAAGCCAGTTTGCCCTTTCATAGAGGGAAAATCTCTACGAGCAGCAACACTAATCTATATTCATACACATACAGGAAGAGAGACAGAGACAAAAGGAAGGAAGGAAGGAAGGAAGGAAGGAAGGAAGGAAGGAAGGAAGGAGGGCGGGAAGGAAGAAAAGAAGGGAGAGAGGGAGGGAGGGTAGGAAGGAAAGAATGAAGAAAGAGTGCGCACCTACAAAATGTGGTCAAACAGACTATGTGGGATATGAATGAGATATACAAGTGTATATATAGATTTCTCTTTGGGAATGGGTGAGTATCATGGATAAGTATCTGCATTATGTTACAATGGTGTGTCCGCCTATTGGAGGTTCCGTATTTGCTCGTGTGTCTTCCTGATGTTGCACACTAAAATTCCCAGCCCACTGGGACCCTCGTTCCTCTCCTGAGCAAACCCCATCTGGGTCTTATATGATATCCCCCACTAGGTCCAAGTGTACCTATATGGATATGTAAACAGGGCACAAATTAGTGCTCTAACTATGGATCAAGGAGAAATGAACCTGTTCAATCAAATCTTGTCAGTCCCATCTATATCCCTGTATCCCATTCAATCCCCATCCTCCTCTCTCCACTTCCCCTCCCCCACCCCAACCTCCTCCTTGAAATCCACTTTCTCCGGGCTGTGTTCCACGAATGAGATCTTCATTCCAACAGCACTGCTAAACTGATCCAGCGTTCATGAGACATGCACAACGTTTCCGAAGCACATTTATTTTTCCCATTTCTGTCTTTTACTCTTTCANTTTCTCCGGGCTGTGTTCCACGAATGAGATCTTCCTTCCAACAGCACTGCTAAACTGATCCAGCGTTCATGAGACATGCACAACGTTTCCGAAGCACATTCACATACTTTTCCCTTTTCTGTCTTTTACTCTTTCATATAACTCTCTCTCTCTCTCTCTCTCTCTCTCTCTCTCTCTTTCTCTCTTTCTCTCTCTCTCTCTCATTCTCTCTCCATTTTCTCTCTCCCTCTCTCTCTCGATCACTCCCTTTCTCTCACTCATTCACTCACACACACACGCACACACACACACACACACACACACACACACACACACACACACTCATCTCTTTCTCTCTTTCACACACCAGCCTTCCGCTGCCTCTATGGATAAATACCATGTGTAATAAACAGTTTATAAAAAAGTATCTGCTCCAAGTATGCTCGGCCTGTACAGACTAGACACGTTCCGGGCTTAACCTCAGCCTCTTTGCTATTATCGAATGTAAACAATGTCTTAACTTCTATTTTAAACCTGCACGTTCATGGCTTTAGACACCACAACAAGCTCGTGGGCGTCGACAAGGAAGTCCGTAGGAGGTGTGGCATTCCTTTGCACTTGTTTATCTGTCTACAGGAAAGGTCTAAGGGTTCTTTGCCTTAAAATGCATGTAAATATTAAAAAAATATGGCTACGTTTATTTGGTTCCTGCAGTTTGACAAAATGGGAAGTCACACCCATCCTTAGCAAAAAAAGTATTAGTCTCTAGGCAAGCCAAGATGGAAGTGATTAATGCGGAAGAGACAGGAAACAATGACTTGACTTGCGAGTGGTGTTAGCTATACTTATATCTATGCCTCAGCCAATAGAATTAAGACCACCGTTGATTCTTGCCACATCCTCCTCCAATACATGGCCGTTGATAGGATGTTCCACTAGCAAATTTGAAATCGTAGATGGGTGCAGCCATGTTGCCGAGCTTTTTCTTCCAGTTTTTATGTCTTTATAAAAGACGACAAATTTCGAATAAACTTTCAGTGGATATGCATTCTTCCTCGCCATTTCTGGCGAGCACCAACCAAAAGTGTGCCCTTTGCAAAGGACTGCTCACAGAATACACAGAAGGGTTGTGGAATCCCATTTTGTCAGATTGTAGGGACCAAACAAACGCAGTCCATGTCATGAACAGCACATTAAGCAGCAACAACAGGAACCCTAACAGGAGCAGCAACAGAGACAGTGACATTCAGACACTAGCAAAAATCGTAACAATAATGACAAAGATTGTCATAGTACGAGGGTCAATTATTTCAACTGGGAGAGCAGGAGCAATCACAAAAAAAAAAAAACATGATAGAATTGCCCATAACACGTTGATAACAATAGCAATAACAAAAAAATGAATTATGGCTGCAAAATGCTCAGTGTAAGATATATAACTACCATGGCTCCAGGCAGAGAATTGGAGTGGGCTTTAGAGAAGGCAAATGAGATGGACATCAGAGTGAGCTAGGGAGGGACATCAGAATGGGCAAATGAGATTGACACCAAAGGGAGGGGGGGCTAGTGAAACGGACATCAGAGGGGACAAGTGGAACGGACATCAAAGTGAGCAGGTGAGATGGACATCAGAGCTGGCAAACAAGAAATCAGAGTGGACATGTGAGATGAACGTCAGACTGGGCAAGTAGGACGGACATCAGAGTGGGCAAATAAGACAGACACTAGAATGGGCAGGTGAGACTGACATCAGTGAGGGCAAGTGAGATGGACATCAGAATGGGCGGGTGAGATGAACATCAGAGAGAGAAAGTGAGATGGACATTACAGAGAGCAAATGAGGCGGACATCAGCGTGGGCAAGTGAGATGGACATTAGAGGGGGCAAGTGGGACGAACATAAGAGAGTGCGAGATGGACATTAGAGAGGGCAAGATAGGCGGACATCAGAGTGGGATAGTGCGATGGACATCCGAGAGAGCAAGCGAGATGGACACCAGAGTAGACAAGTGAGATGAAGACTGCAGAATAGCAAGTAAGACAGATACCAGAATGGGCAAGTAAATTGAAACTAGAAGGGGCAAGTGAAACAGACCTCATAGTGGGCAAATGAAATGGTCATCAAAATGGGCATGTCAGATGGCCATCAGAGAGAACAAATAAGACGGACATCAGCATGGGCAAGTAAGACAAACATCAGAGCAGGGAAGTAAGACAGACATCAGAGTAGGGAAGTAAGACAGACATCAGAGTAGGGAAGTAAGACAGACATTAGAGTGAGAATTTGAAATGGACGTCAGAGTGAGAAGAACATCAGAATGGACAACTGAGATGGACATCAGAGTGGACAAGTAAGACAGACCTCAGAGTGGGCAAGTCAGTTGGACATCAGAGTGGGCAAGTAAGACGGACATCAGAGTGAACAAGTGAGACTAACATCAGAGTGGGTACGTGAAAACAGAGTGGGTGAGTGGGATGGACGCCAGAGTGGGCAAGTGAGATGGACATCAGAATGGACAAGTGAGACGGACATCAGCATGGGGAAGTAAGACGGACAGCAGAGTAAGCAAATGAAAAGACAATCACTGTGGGCATGTGAGATGGGCGTCAAATGGGATGTTACGGATGTCACAGTAGGCAAGTAGGATGAACACCAAAATGGGTAGGGTAAGTAAGACAGAAATCAAGAAAGTCAAGTGAGGTGGAAATCAGAATGGGCATGAGAGACTGACATCAGAGTGGGCAAAAATTGAATAGGTGAACAATCTCTTTAAAAATAGTGGATTGCCATTTACACAGATCTACTCATTAAATTTCACCAGTTTACAACATTAGAAATGACTATTTTTTGCATTTGATTTTTCTTTTCAATTTTTTTTTTCGGTTGCCTATTTTCTCGGGTAAGAAAGGCAATTTCCTCTTTTCCAGTTGATTTATATCTCGAGAAACCCTTTCTGCTATGAGAGTAAGAGGTCAGAGATCCATCTTTGCTAAAAAAAAAGAAAAGGATTAAAGTCTTTCTTTGTTGAACGGAAAGGAGAAAGGGTGGATTAGTTATCAAATCCTCAATGCAACCCATTTAGCTTCAGATACCCAGCTATCCACTCATCCAGTTACTAGCCTACATGTAAACTTCACATGTTGACGCCCCTGGGACTAGGTGTCCATATCTTTCCCTTTATTCCTTCCTTTGCTGTCTCTAGTTGTTTTCAGCTGTCTACCTGAATCCTGACTAACGTAAAGGATTTGCCAAGATAAAGATTATGTTTTGACACTGTTTAAGTGTTTGTAAATACTTTTAATGCACATGTTGTTTGGTGTTTGGTCTGTTGAAGTATTGATCCACCGTGAGCTTGTGTCAGTAGAGGACTATTTACCAACGCTCATTTCGACGAGAGCTTCTTTACGTGCATGTAGAAGGTAAGCGAGCTATCAATCTCGATCCTAATTCACTCATTTAATTTAGCAGATCGAATAATCTTCTTCAGTAAGCTATTTTCATACCTAATGGGTTCTTGCAGTAGCCAGTCCACTGCTCGAAACTGGAGATGCAAAGGAAATAAGGAGTTGGCAGAAGAAAGGCCGTACCTAGGAGCTGACCTAAAATGGTAGAGAGTTGCAAATTAGGCCCGCTATTGGCTCTCAGGATCCTAAGTAACTGAGTTCATAATTGAGTTTGTATTGGGCTAAACATGGCTTTGCTCCCCACGTCGTGCATTTGGCAAGTCACACAGGGGAACAAGAGACTGACAAACAAAATACATCACGTTTAGATGAGGCTTCTAAAGTTTGGCCTGTCTTGTGTTACTATACACATTTATTTGACATAGGCCTGACGGTGCCATGGTTTTCAGCATTGCATAAATGCTGTCCAGTTAATTTACTGAATTCTTCTTCCTTTTACAGTATCCTTCCCCACTATGCCCCACACTCAATCCCGTGATTTTCTTTTATTTTGGGAAATTGTATGTTACTTGCCTCGATAGTGCGGGTTTTTTTTCGTTTTTTTTTAGATGCACATTTTTTAAATAGCCAAAGCATTTCTACCTCCATTCGAACGAAATCATAAAATTTGTACTTCCGGGTAAACTGTTGATTTATGTTAGATATTATGAACTATCAGCTGATCTGTTCATCACATTCTTTTCAACTACCTCATTTGAATACATCGATTTTTCTGCGCCAGATGCAGGTGAATGGAAGTAACGGTAAACTCTGTTCCCTGCACACAGTGAGATAAATATGTGGATATTAGGTAGGCAAAACTGTCGTTAGAACTTATTAGAAGAGAGACGGCGCGAGATGTTATTTATTATCTTGTTGCATTTGATTAAGACTGTTAGACTAAGTTAGAGTTAGTGTTACGTCTAGTCTAGATCTACATTGTTTGAATCCAGAAATCTAAGAGCTGTACATTCATTCGCAGACAAAAGTTTCTTATTAAGCGTATTTTGTTGAGGCAATATCATGGGACATACAACAATACAAGGGATAAGGTCAGGTTTGTGTTTTGATTAGATTAGAGAAGAACTGTGGTGGGAAAGTTTCCGAGTGCACTTCATGCCAAAACCAAAACACAGTTAGGTTTAACCCTAGCCTTAACCCGAATGCCCACCAAGATGGGTTTTCTAACCTTATAGCCCATTGAGACAGATTAGTCAAGACACACAAGGTGCATTTGGAAATCCTCACAACAGGAAGCAAGTTCTTTAAAAAAGGCCATTATATGAAAGTTCCTAGACTAGGTATTATAATAATATAAAGCCCCATGTTGATTGTTAAGTTTAATCCTAATCATGATATGGGGCTGGATGCCCAAGGTAAGGAAGGACTCGGAGATTCAGGGATCAGCTCGGTAAGGTTTTATCTGTTCTTTTCTGGTCAACTGTCTACCTTTAGTCAAATGTCTGAGATCGATAAAACTATGTCCACACAGATCAGTGTCAAATTTTATTTGCATGACTTGGAAGATGTATTCAAAAGCACTTCTAAGGTTCATTATTTAATATAAGTTGGCACAAGGAATTTCATCATAAAGCAATCCATGGCAATGTGCTAGTTCAGGAGTAAATCTGACAATTGTAGGGCAACATTTCCGCAGGCAACAACCCGCTTAATCACTAGGGCTAGGGTTAGGATTAGGGCTAGGGTTAGGGTTAGGATTAGGGGTAGGGTTAAGGGTAAGGGTAGGGTTAGGGGTAGGGTTAGGGGTAAGGGTAGGATTAGGGTTCTTATTTCAGGAGTTGTTGCCTGCGGAAATCTTTCCCAATTGTAGTGGTTGAGTCTATCCACTGCAAACATATAGTCACCATCACATTGTCCACATAAAGTAGGCCTATCTCTTTCAGATGATTACTGCAGTATGTCACACTCACTTTCATTAAACTGTTATATTTTAGGGTTTCCTATAAATTTTATGATAATGTCATTCATGTAGTCTTCATTTTGGACACATGCTACAGTACAGCACTTACCTAAAGAACTCCCTTGAATATAACTTATGGGATGAAAAAAAATTAATTTGCCTGGATATTCTTATAGAAACTAACAGGTTGATGAGTCTATAGGATTGCTGTTAGGAAAAGGTGAATACTTTGTCTAGGAGTTGTTCGGTGCCATGTTTTGTTGCAGTGTTCTTCTATTTCCAGTCTGGTTTGATACTACAGGACAGTTTTGCATGACGTGAAGCCAGAGTTTCTTGAGATCAGGACTAAGGCAGAAGGGGACAGACAATAGAACATGAGAAAGATGTTGCCAGGTGTTGGTGTTTTTGGCAACACCCCTGCCATGAGGTAAATCCCTATTAACCTGGCAGTAGAAAATGAATTTGATCCTTTTTATTCTGAAGGTTAGATTCACTAGGGCTGTGAACTACAATTTTCTGATCTCCCACCAAAGATTTACAAACACTGTGAAGTACAACATTTTGATCTCCCACCCAAGCCAGAGTCCTTTCTTCACCAAAACTTTGGATCTAAGAATTGCATGGCACACTATTTGAACCACTCTTTTTTTCCAGGTTCAAAAATTTGTTTTTGTCTTCCTGTCTTTTCTTTTCTTTGTTTTAACATTGCCCTCATAAGATAAGATAAGATATAACTTATTATCCAATTACTGGAAATTTGCTCTCACAGCATGTTTGACAATAGTACAATACATTAATCCAAATACATAAATGACATCATTACACCCATTCGCAACTACAAACACACACACTCATATTCACACACATATATACACGCACACGTGCGCCTACACACACCTCCACCCACCCATATACACACATACACACACATTCACATACACATACACACACACACAAGTTACCACGTTCAGGAAATGCTGCTTATGCGTATGGCGGATGGTAAGAAAGATCGCCTGTATCGCTCTCTATTTGTTCTTAAGTATAGTATACGTCCACTTCTTAGCGATCTAGTTATCTTATGGTACAAGGGGTGGAAGCTGTCGTTTTCAATTGATTTGAATTTCTGCTTGAATGACTGTGTGTATAAATCATCAAATGCAATAAATTCACTATTGGTTAAATGACAAGCTTTTTACATAATAGAGTTGTGGAGTTTGTTGCTTGCTTGCATTTTCTCCCCAGGCTGTACTACAAAATGAGATGATACTTTGTATAGTTGAGTTTTAAAACATGTGTATGTCCATTTTAGGGATGTGTGACTCAGATAGTCCTGATTCTGACCTATTCACTTTGACATGGCATGTGTATTATAAAGACAAACACTGCTTTGAGCTTTCAGCATGATTTCAGATATGTCACAATGTCAAAACATCAGCCCTTTTCTAAATAGTTGTGGGATAAAGTCTGACTTAGGCACCTGATACAGCTTTGCATGTGGATAATGTTAGGTCTCCGAAGTAGTAATAATTCTCAATAATTTTTCTTACCACAATTAAGAAACATTCACTTAGGAGAAAACATTGTTATTTGTTCCAAATGCAAAAACCGTGAAGAGCAAACACTGAAGAGATTAATAAATCTAGACAAATGCTTGCTAACCAACCACAGCATATCATAATGAATCCTTTGTAAAAGTTTTACATCTTTTGGCACTTTTCCATATTTTGGATAATGCAGCATATGCTCAACATGTAAGGTTTTAGTAAGTCCCATAAACATGTTTGAGTGTAGTTTAATTAAGAATAGAATTCCCCTTGTTCTTTAAATTTAGATAATTGCCATGTAAGAAATAAAACATATTTATCACCCCATACATCATATTTCAGTGGTCAAACTAGTTGAATACCATGAATTCACATTTAAATCTTATCTTTAAGAACATGTCAAGTTTGGACCTTATACTCAAATGTAAACACTTATTTTGAAATTTATGGGATACCCCAAAACATTTCACATTAAGCTTATTGTGTAATATCCATATGACTAATGCAAAAGCCAGCTTTTACTTTGAGATTTGGAAAGGGTTTTGACCTAGTATTAGTTTCATGTTAAGCATTTCCGTAATAAGCTTGTCGGAGTGTATGAAACATATACTACCCTAATCTCATGGACTATTAATAACAACTGAATGTCCCCAGTAAATGTAACAATTCTAGGAATTGCTCTTACATCCTTTCCACACCCACTGATCACTCTTTTCTGTAAAACAAAAATTTGTCCAGTTGATTGTCACTGTTCTTTTTTGCTACTGACAGATGCTACATTCCCATGCTAAAGTCAGTGGGTTTAGAGGTGGTGGCACTATGGGCCAGGACACCAGAAGAGGCGAAACAGATGTCAGATGACTTGGGCATTATCACCTACACCACAGATGTTGATAAGGTATGTTGCTTCTCACAACATGGAAAATGATGTTATGATGTTGGCAAAACTTTTTGAGATGTATCCATTTTCAGGAATTTTACTAATCTCAGGCAATTTCAAATGTATTAATTATGTTTGTCACCTTCGAAAGTTTCTTGGAAATTTTAAATTTAGCTCATTAAAATGACACCTGGAAGTGAATAGCCTATAGAAATAATGCAGGATATTGCTTGTGAAATAAACAAGCCTTTTATTTATATTTTTTTTAAGATTGTAGAGACATTTAAATTTAAATGAGTGAAAAAATAATTGGTGCTTCTCATGCCTAATGTTAAACATGTGTTTTTGGTTATGTTTCTTAGGTTCTTCTTCACAAGGATGTGGATCTTGTTGTGATTAGTTGCTCACCACATCTTCAAGCACACATTGCAGCAAAAGCTTTGGGTATTGGCAAGCATGTCCTCTGCAGTCCCCCATCTGGCCCTCGCAGTCGAGACACGCTTCCCATGGTGCATGCTTCAAGATATTATCCTCGGCTCATGTCCTTGATGTGCAATGGGCTAAGATTCCTGCCCTCGGTTGTGAAAATGAGAAAGTTGATCAAGGATGGCTTTGTGGGTGATGTACATGTCTGCGAGGTTAAAGTTCATTATGGGCACCGACTCCGGAACACGTTTGACTGGATGTGTGATGAAATGATGGGTGGTGGGGTGTTGAATATGTATGGTGGCATGATCATTGACCTGCTTTGCCATGTGACTGGTCAGCGGGCCATGAGAGTTCAGGGAATGCTGAAGACCTACACAAAACAAACTGACCACATCAAAGGTATACGAGAAATCACGAGCGATGACTTCTGCTCTTTTCAAATGGAACTGGATGGCGGAGCCTGTGCTACCATAACCTTGAATGGCCATGTGCCGGGTCAGTTTATTCAGGAAGTTATCATCATTGGCTCAGCAGGACGTCTAATACTAAAGGGTGCTGATCTGTATGGTCAGAAACATGACAGGGTGAAAGAAGACTTACTTAATTTTGACCCTGTGAACTACAAAGACATTGAATCTCTAGGTATCAATGAGAAAGTGAGGGGAGAAATCCCCATCCCCTATATGAAAGGTGTGATAAGAATGATTGAATCTGTTAGGGATGCATTTCAAGAGGTTGAAGAGCGCCAGGGTTGGAGCCCTCAACCTCTTGACACAGCTGCTACTTTTGAGGACTGCTTTTATGTTCAGACAGTTCTTGATGCTGTACGATCAGCCAGCAAATCTCGTCAATCAACTAAAGTGATCATGACAGATACAGAGCCAGAACCAAATCCATTTCTCTCCACTGCAATGAGGAGAAGTACTTTTTCTCTACACTGAGGTTTTAGGAACATGACAAGTTTCACAATTATGGCATTGTTATGTAATTTATCTCTCTTGAGCCTATCAGAACGAGGTTAAGTAATTAATTCTTTGACTATATCAGGTTAATAGTTTCATATGAAAGTTTATTTTTGTGTACTGTTATCAAGTGATGATATTTTCAGCAAGTATAGTTCTGATCTATGCTATAGCTATTTTGACCTGGCTTTAGAGGTGGGGTGAGGGGAGAAGAGGGGATAACCCTTGTACAGAGACTAAATTACAAGAAATATGCAATTAAGGAATAGTTTTACATGGTAAGTCGGATATTAAACCTTACCTCATGAAATCAGTAACTTCTTGAAGAAAACTTATTGTTGTGTTGATTTTCACAAATAAATTCAACGTCAGAATGTTCTGATTACTTTTTGAGTTTGATATCTGGATTCCTAGTCTATCAACAGAAGCCTTATACCGACTAGCTGCAAGACAAATGATTTTCTCAGAGAGGAATTTGGAGGATAACATTCATTTCAGTGTTTAATGTTTCCCTGACTATGCCATAGAATTTGCTTCCAGATGTTAGTTTTTGGTGGATGGAGTTGGAAGTCTTTGTGTGTATGATGGGAGCTGTGTCAGTCAATTGATTATACATTGAGGGGGTTATTTTCAAACCACTTCTAGATAAATGACCAATACTATGATAAAGCAGTTGCTTATTCCAGTATATTTCATTGTATTTATTGTTCTGATATATTCTAATATATATTTTTGGAGCTGACCTTTTACGCAATGATGAATGCCATGTTGTAACTTTTTCTTAGTTATAAGAGTAAGAAATCAAATCATGTTAACTGAATTTTGCATTGAAGTTCCTATTTGAAATGTTTCTGATTTAGTAGCATGTTTTAGTTTAATTTACTTTTCACTGGTGCACGGTTCAGATACCTTATACTTCTGATGGAAGTGATTTTTGGAGAAGACAAGAAGACTGTCAAGGTAATGGAAAAAAACACATGTAGAAAGCCATGACATCAAGATAGCAAACACTGTTCGTCTTGGATATATATGTTAAAAACAAAGTAGATTTGCCAATCATCATTTATTAATGCCAAGTGTGATGAAGTTTATACATTGTGTGGGAAGATTTCTTTGTTGGAAAACTCGAAGCTTAATTTTTATTAGGGAAAGGCAGTCTATTTGCATTGTATTCTGACAGAACATATTAATGTTTGCTAACATCTCAAGTCTGCAAAGAATGAAAAATCTTTGATGTCTGTGCTTTAAAAACATTGCCTTTGGACTTCATTATCTATGGTATTTTCTAATATTGATAGACTGTTTACATCTGTCAGTGTGACCAGCTTACTTCGATTTTGAAGTATCATTTGCCTGGGTGCTTTAACTAGCCTTGTTTTCAGGATGCACGATCTCAACAGATCCTTAAGTTTCACAGGGCACTTGTCAGGCTTTGGTACCCAGGTTATAATTTATAAACACAATTAAAACTTCAGAATGACGTTCACTTTACTTTTCAGTGACTCCTTCAGACTCATATTATTAGACCACTGAACTCAGTGAATGCTTCTTGTTTACGCAAACTTATATTCATACATACAGCAGCATTGTTGTTAAAGTATTTAAACCTCATTTCTTTCTCCTTTACTTGCCATGACATTTTTTGTATCTGTGAAGCCAATTTGTGTTGTGCTAGCTAGCCTTATTGCTGATTCCCTGTGGGTGTGATGTGAGCCTGTCAACTGTTTGGTGGTTTTTTATCTTTTTATGACTCAGTGGCACAATAGTAGAGGTCATAGGATGAGTTAATTTCATTCTCACTAGTCAAATTAGTTGAGATTTAAATTCCAGCTTGTTATTATGATAGGTCAGCATGATAAAAACTACACTGCACCCAGCCTGGTTCAATCATTTGCAAGATTCATCATGTGTAAGTCATTCAAAATCTGTGAGGGCTTATACAAAGTAGTAGAATCTGATATAAATTATCATCAAAAAAAGTAAAATTAACTCTCTTAGCGCAAGGTGCCTCGAGTTCAACCTCCTGCTGGCTGTGTGACCATTGTTATGGATAATATTAATAACCATTGCATGTGTTGTCTGTCAGCCAATCAGCTGATACTGGACTGCAAACTTTGACCATCGCTTCCAGCGCTGGGCAAGGAGATTCAAATTTATTCTATTGCTGCATTCAAGCATAGTGAGTGGACAGTAGAATTAATTGTCGCAACATTGCGAGGGTTGAGATATCATTTTAAGTGGCAGTATTGACTGACATTTTGCCCTAGATTTTGGAACTTTGGCCTGTGGTTTTGAGAAACAATAACATTTGATTGTTTTTGTGTGATCCTTTATGTACAAGCCCCTGGTAGTAGAAGTTTGGAACAGACTTTGCTTTGAGTATCTGATCATTCAGCATTTGTTAGTGATGAGATATAGAGAAAGCATTCCTGATTGATCTCAGTCAAACAGTACATATTCATGTGGAAGCACATCTTCTGATAGTAAGCTTTGTATTGAAATTCTGGGAGGGATACCTGGCTGATATATGCTGAAAGTTTACTCACTTGGTATAATTTGATAGTGCTGCAATGTTGCCCAAACGAAAGTTACCTTTGCATCTGTTTGTAAATTATTTTTTTAGACCACTAACTACAATGTCGAAAAGATCATAGAAAATGTACATTTGTAATGTTTATAACTTGGAAAGGAGTCTCAGCACAGCCTTTAATGAATACTTCAACAAGGGCTCTATGCAAAATATTCTCAGTGCGCTTTGGTTATGTTGCTTTTGGCAGGCTTTGTGAAATATATCTTGGGATTACACCAAAGTTGTGTGCCCACATAACCGTACTGTAGGATTTTGTTTACAGATTGTTCCAATCTGATGCATGTGAACACCATAAATACCGCTCCCAATAAATAGGGGATATTTTATTTCTAAGAGTGTTTTGCCTCTTTTAAGTGTCAAAGTATTTGAATCTGTTTTTGTGAGTCATGATTGGAATTCTGATCACTGAAAATTTAAGTCAAAATTACCTAACTTTTGATTCATGTAAACTATCATCATAATATGAAAAGAGAAGGGTTTTTTTTTTTTTAATAGTTATTTCTCCACTAACTTGCTCAAAATTGGGGTGTGAGTCAAAAAATTGTCTCCAAATTTAGAGAAATTAGATTTTCAACAGCTGAAGATTTAGTTATGACCTGCTCCATTTTCCTCCATTGGCATCCAAGTGTATGAAATCTCTACTGTTGTGTTGTCCGAAGATGGCACTATGATTCTATAGTTCTCAAATTTGGCAGGTTGTAAAAGGGGCTGACGTCTTGAAAATTCTTGGCGTTTTGTATTTTGCTCAGCTTATACGTTTACATACAGTGATGCAACAACTACTAAAAGAGAAGCAGTGTAAATGCAGGTAGATGTTATTTAGATTGATGTGAAACTTGGTATGGACCATCCTTTTGCTCTGAAAAAGTTCCTTTTATGGATTTTAAGGGGGGGCGCCACCTAAAATCATCGATTTGGGCTAAAAATGCCGAAATTGGGTTATTGCTATTTTTAGATACTTTTACATCTTGTGAATCGAAAGCATTGATGTCGCATGTGAAAGAATCCATTTTACCTCTCAAAAATGCATTTCATTAGGGTCACCCCCTCGGTTTTCTTGGCTGATTATATGAATTTATGCTGAAATTGTCTGTTTTTGATCGCATATTTTGTCTATACGCAATAAAATTAGACCTATCTTGTTGCATACCGTTGGAAAGGAAATTTTCTCCTCTACAAGGTCAAACTC
>JAWQUT010000036.1:1305484-1317858 GCA_033807755.1 Ellobium chinense | reverse complement strand
CCATTTCTGAACCCGCTTGGTTTCAAAATAGCTGAAGTATTGTGTGAAAGGTGGGGCAGACTGTTATTTCATTGGCTGACTAAAATAGCAAGTGGTATTCCACAGTTTCTTTACGGCCCAGAGTTGCCAAGTTGGCATCATGAAGCCAAATTCCTCAATAGATCTATTCATGGTAATTTTGCTTAAGAAGAGCAATATAAATACATGTGGATATGGCAAAAGTTTAGTTCCATCACTCCCTTTCTTTAGCTGGCAGTGCAGGGAAACCTCAACTAATAATAATAAAAAGGAGAAAGCAGTAGCATTTTTTATTATCATGAATGAATGAAATGCACTCGTTAGGCTGCAAAGGACCCTTTTTTTATACGATGCATGAGTTTGAAGCAGTTGCTGTATACTGTATCATTTTTTTGAGAAATTGATCAGTGGAACTGAGCAATTTTCAGACTTTGCCCTATGATGAGCTGCAGCTCTTTTATGATCTAGAAATTATCTGGAATGTAAATAAAAGATCCCCCTCTTTGGAGGTTCATATCATGTATTCCTTTCTCATATATGTACGTAATGCGGGTATCATAACTGGTAATTTGTGTACATGTATTTTGCATTAAGAGTATACTGTTGCTATTACTCTATTTTATCAAGCAATTTTCTCAGATTATTATGAATGTTTTCTGTAGAGCTACATTCTTGGTCATCTTGAAATTTTTCTCAAATGTGAGTAATAAGAGAATATTTAAGATTGATTTAATAAGTGTCAAATTGCCCAGGCAATATTAGCTCCCTATCAGAAGATTGTTGCTGCCAAGACATAATTTGAAAGAGCTTCATGTTTATTTGAGTGTAAAAGAAAATGGACATTATGGCATCTGGTTGACATTTAATGTTGTATTTTACGAGAATGGGGTTTGAAGAAAAGTGAGATAAAAAATAACTATGTTAAGTTATAGTCTAGGCATGAAGAAATTAAATTTGTTTTAAAATACCTATTGAGTGTACATGTGCATGTAATTCAAATTTTGTTATCACTATGTGAATTGGTATCCTACTGTATTTTGCAACATTATATATGGATGTCGCATGTAAACATTCACAGCTGGTTATGGGCTATCATCTCATTATTCGGTCTTTTATTCTAATATCCAGTTATTCATGGATACAACAATCAACAGACTATATTAAATTACCATTATAACCATACCGTTTAATTCCAGAAAAGTTCCAAAGACCTATTTTTGTCTTGTGTAAAATTTCTGAGTGCCGGCATCTTTTTTTTTTTTTTGCACTGACGGCTATATCCGGGGACTCTCCTACCTAATACTGCCCATATCCCTAAACCAAGCACTCAGTGGGAGAGTCTTTAGATACTGCTGATAAGGATGTACATTTACATCATACATAGTGAAGGGGTCAAGGGTTTGCTCAGCTGTTAAGATTAATAAGAAGTTACAGTGAAGCAGCACACGGGCTGTGCTGTTGTTCTGTGAAGAGATTTGGGAAGAGGGGTGGCTGTCAGGGTGCATTCACAGAGAAGGAAGCATTGATGAACAATTGTTTTGAACTAATCATATGACAAGGAGCTGGGTACTGCAAATAGAGCAAGAAAGAATATGTTGTAACTGATTTTGTCAACCACTTAAAAACCTCTTACTAAGTCCAAGACAAGAGAACAAACCATGACTTTGAGAATAGGCTCACTGTGAATGATGAACATGATTCAAACATTTGATCTCCTATATTGTTATTAAAGTTTCTTTTTTTATGATGTACCTTTGTATGAACATACCTCTGTATGCCCAATAGTCTTACAGGCATTGAGCTTGCTGTTGTTGAGGGTCTTACTTTGTTTGCCTTTCACTCTTCATTTTAAGATCTGTAAGAAGCTAAAATACTCTCAGACCTTCTCTGGTTCACTTCATCTCATTTAGAAACCAATGGTTAGTAACATTTTGTAAACCACAGCCTTGTAAATAATTACCCACTCAGGCCCATGGCCTTGCTTGTGACAAATTTGTGGCATAGCTTAGTCACATTTTATCAACAGTAACTTTAAATGGCAGCAGGTGGAATACAGAAACCTGAAAATCAGATCCCTAAGATATTACATTTTAATAAAGAATCAGACAGAAAAAAAAGATGAGAAGCCTAAATTTTGAGCAAGAAGCTTTTTGTCAGTCCTGGTGTTTGAAAATTTTGCCGTCGGCTGCTGCCATCTTTGTAAAACTAGCCGCAATGTTGCGAGCATGGTACACAAAGTTTAAAATAAACATGATGTAATTTCCATCATGTAGACACTTTGAAATAGTTGCTAATACTGAGGAAGGGAATTTTGTTTGTTTGACTGGCCATGTCTGGATGTAGTATGCTGTAATGTGTGGGAAAATCATCTGCAGATGGTTCCAAGATCCTTCTGTTCAAGCAGTAAGTGTTTGCAATGCAATACTGTAGAGATTTTATTTTTTGTGAGAGTCTAATTTTCTTGAGTTGAACTTCACTTGCGAAAATTACTTCCCATGAAAAAAGTTGTTTAAAGTTTCCAAAAGTAGAAATTGTGCATAGAGGCGCTAATCCCAATGGAAAATGCAAATGCTCTTACAGTAGAACTCAACATGAAATTGAAGGGACTGGCCAATAGATCACGGGTTAGACGAGTTTTGTGTTGTTAGTTTAAGTACAATAGAAAGAGAAATGTTGTAGTGTCAAAGAAATGTCAGATGGCTTTGACAGCCTTGACTGATTATAGCTCAGTGTGTTTTTGGAGATCAGCATGTGTCACCGTCTTTGATTGATGCAATATTCAGCATACACCCAAACTAACCTACATGGACTTGACCACCAACAGACAAGGGTGAAAGTGACTATAGCAGCAGCTCTTTTGGTCACTTTTTCCTCTTTCACTAGTGCATCACATATCTTGTTATCAATGGTCCCCGGAAATTCTTTATCAGGTTAACTGTGAATATAAAAAGCTTGTGAACGGGGATTTTTGTTTTTGTTCACAGATATTTTGGATAAAGTGTTGTCATGTTAAGAGAATTCTATTGTATTTTTAGTTATGACCCCCTGTCATTTGTTTGGTATCAATTATACTGTTTCTTTTTCAAAATGAATAATGATTGCCAGATATGTTTTATCAACAATCCTGTAATGTCACTTGAAGTCCTCTAGAATTATGCCTTTATACCTATATAAGTGAACCGTCATGTAGGATTTCAGTAATAGGGTTCTGTGAAAAACTACTTTTATATTTTCTCAAAAATTAGATGCTTGCAAAAAAAAAAAAAAAATTCTGCAGAACTAAATTGTCGGAAATGTTTCTTCATTAAGACCTGTATTCCACATAGATTAATTATTATGCACAGTACAGTACAGCCTTGCTTAGTTGCTTAGTATGGTGTATTATGTTCATTCCATCCTTCATAAGTTGTTAATGTGACAAGATGAAATTTCTGCAAATGAAAAAAGATGACAAGTCCAGGTTTCTTGCCTCGGTAGTATTTCCGTTTCTTACCTTATCAGGAAATTCTAACAACCTTTCATCACATGATTTTAAAATGATGCAAAGGAAGCCCTTACAATTATACATGTGCCAATAGAACAGAGCGATACTTTCTCATTCATATGAATTTTAGAATTTATAATATAGTGGTGTAGAGGATGATACATCTTGTTTAACTTGATACTCAACTGCATCACTTAAGATTGTGTCGAGGTTGTTAAAATATACTGTTGTTAAACATATAAAATGGAGTAAATCTAGCTCATTATGGTGACAAAATTTACCACAGAACAGTGTTCCTTGCAATTTTTCAGCAATTTTTTTCTTGTTCAAATATCTTTTCTAACTTCTTGACACTTTTTTCTTTCAATGCAAATGACAGTGACATGAAGCTGTAGATGTTTACTGTTGCTGGTATTTACATGGCAAAAGTTTACCCGAACTGTGTTTTGTCTATTTTTCCTACTCAGGCCAAGCAGGCATTTGAGCCTTCAGTGTTTGGTGTCATGTGCTGAAACCCTTTATGCTCTTGGGTTAAGTTGTGTTGCCACAGGAATTTTCCTAGTACTGTCAAACATTCTTTCCTTCAATAATGGCTGTGTTGAATTAAGTATTGCATGTACATTAAAGTTCTATATATGATTATTATGTAGTGTATGTTAATGTTGTATTTGCAATAAAGTGGTGAAGTTTTAATTTTCAAACTGTGTTACTAAAAGTGCCCATTTTTTCCAGACGCTATCATTTCCAGTAATCAGAAGCATGGATGGATTATTAAATAAAGTGATCAAAGGTAGGGTGAAACAAAGCATTCTGAGAAAAAGAAGAATGTGGCTAAGACAACCATTATCATCTCAGAAACCCACAGTAATTTTCATTGATGAAGGTGTTTAGACTAGCTCCATCTTAGCAGTGGAGATGGATGTTTTGTTTCCTGACCCACCTTTCCAATTTAATTTGTTGATCACCATACAGCCTGTAATATAATGAGACAGGATTGCTGGTGCTAGGGCTCAAACACAGCAGCTCTGATTTTAGCTCATTTTCATCTCAGCAACGTGACATGGTTGCGGGAAGCAAAATGAATGTTAATAAACAGTACCATCCACTTCCGTTTCATCTTATCAAAATATTCAGAGACATGTCAAAACTGCTCCATAAAAGAAACTAAAATGAATGAAGCCTACTGCAGCCAATAATGGAGTTTTCTAACACTTTGATTTTTGTTGTCAGATTTGGAGAAGGTCACCGAGTGCTTCAGCTGGTCCAAAGCTGGAAGCGCACTGAAATCCAATCTTAAGTATTTGAGTTTGAGCCTATATAAAAGTAAAAAATAACTATAAATGATAACAAATAGCCATGATGCGTGACCAGCATTTATTTCCACATGATGACCTAATCAGTACCCATCACAGATGATCTGAACCACAAAGTAAAAGCTGGCTGGACCCATTTCTATCGAATTAAAAAATGACTCATGTCAGAAAAAAAAAAAGAAAAAGCACTCTTTCTCACATGGCTCACAGGCTAAAATAAAACAACAAAGACTGAATACATGTGAAATATATAACGAAAAAGTAAAAGTGATCACTCTGCACCTTGTCTATCCCAAAAGCTAATGCTGGCCTTCATTGGCATCTCAATGCATTCTGACTGGCTACAAAGAATTTCCAATTATTTTAGCTTGTCTTTAATTTTGCAAAAAGTTACAGAAAAAAATAGTTGCATGGCTTTGATCTATGAAGAAACTCTTCCTTCTTTGCCAAACACTGACCTTCTAAGCACACAGCGAGCCTTTAATGCAGCAGTGTTGAAATTCTAGATGCAACATATTTTTATTACATTTAAAGCAGCAGGTCACAGCTATCACACTGAAATGCTCTAAGACAGCTACTTTTGTGAAGCTAATATCAATTACATATTGAGCAGAACAGTCAAGTGCATGCCTGATTTATCCAAAATAAAGAAAAACAAACGAATTTTTATTTCCAGTGATTGCCGGCTGCTTATGCGAGTGTACAAGAAACTGTGCAGTTAAAGACATTTTTATACCAACTGTTAAGTGAAACCCAACTGAATCTTTTCATTACCCTGAAGTGCATTGTGACTATTATAAAGCAGAGACACAGAATTTCTAAATTTAATGTCACTGGGAATACATAGGAAAGACAACTCTGATACATCAGCTGCACATCTGTCATTGAATATGCTGACTTTAATGAGTAACTTCCTGGCTGAGATTGAATGGTAACATAAAAGCCGAATGCAAAGAGAAAAAAAATTTTGGGACTGCCCCTAGAAATCTCTCCATTACTGCGGAAAAGAGGTATCCTTAAAATTCTTGCCATGGCAAATAATAAACAGTCACATTATTCAAGTGACCTGTGTCATTGTAATGCTCTCCGATTTCAGTTTCAACAGGAGTGGGTAAACTTTAAAATTCGTAGCTCCATGCTGATGTACAGCTGATTTCAAAAGTCTGTCGCACCGATCTTTACAAGATCAAATCTCACATTCACTGACACAGACTATCTGAAATGAGTCCTGAAATTTATACAATGTACCAGGCCTTGGCTTGAGGATGAAGTGTAACAAATATGTATTTTTGCTGAAACAAATATACATTATTAGACTTAGAGCTTGCCATGGCCAGTTCGTTTGTGATTATCAGAGCTTCTAAATCACAACTTCAAATGCTTGCATGTTGCGGCAAGTACTGCTAAAATGTTGAACATACAAGCAAGCACAAACACTCCACTGGTTGAAGTAAGGGCCCCGACACCAACTGTGAGCTTAGAAAGCCCTTCCACTTGTAAGAGGCCTTAAGCATAAATGACTGTAGGTTATGGAGTAAGAGTTGAATATCTTCATATACCTGTAAACAAATGTGAAGATACTCAACTTTACACAGTCAACACATGTTGTGTATGAACAAATACATTTATTTACAAAATAATTACTTGCAATTCTCTGTATGCACAACACAATAAAAGTGTACAACATCAAAAATTAAAAATATGGGATGAGGCTTAGGTCTAAAAGTCAGAGCATCTCTGAAGAAGGGAAATGAGAACCAACTGATATTTTTTTCCTCAGGAGTAGAAAAGCCATCTATGCTCCATACACACTCTCATCACTGTAGGCAATGTACAGAAAGAAGTCTTCCTCATGATGCTCCTGAAATATAACAAAAAGAACATAAAGTAATAAAAGTCTTTAATATACAGCAGATACTCATTATGAGCTACAAAAGATATAAGAGAGGAAGCCAGGCTGCATCACAACTTGAGATTGTAAAGCAGCACACAAAACATTCACACCAAATAAACTTTGTCAATCATGAAGATTTCTCTCCTGATATACCACACTGTTCCATATTGAGAAAAAAGCACATAATGTACAGTTGGCAATGACACAATGGCTGCAATGGATGACAGGCCTGCAGAACAAGGGTCACATTTAAAGTCTGTATGGTCAACCATTTCAAGCTGAGCTGAATGCATGAAAATGTCAGTGTATCTCAAGGAATTTCCCCTGGCTCTATTTACAAAGTTTCACTGTGGTGAATTATTTTGTAAAAGCCATTACGTCACTTTGCAGACAGCAAGGTAAAATACGTCACTTTGCAGGTATGAAGGTGTGAATACCCAACATAAATGCTTCTATGGCCTCTTCTGGGTTGTATGCTTACTTCTCCTTACAACATTAGTCCAAGCAACAAGAAAGAGTCAGTGGTAAAAGCCTAGAGGAAAGATAGCAGAGGGCACAGAGTTTTCACTTATTTTTTAAAAATAAAAAAAGTTTCATTTTAGTGACCATTGGATGGTGGCACTATTGGTATACAACAGTCAGGGGTCAAGGGTCTACAAGAATGTTCTTCCAGGTCTTGATTAATTCTAATGCAGATAAACATGTACTGATATCCTAGTCAAAGGTGACTATAGTATAGTTCCGAGCTGAACCGATAGCATTAGCAACATAACCCTTGACTCCAACAAAAAGTAAAGGGCATACTGGTGATTTTTGACACCTGCAAAAACATTTTTTGAGGCAGTGCACAGAGGGCCAGAATCCTCCCCACTCCCTCAAATGACAAAACTGTGCACATCAAGCTTCGAAACCAATTTAACAACATACAGTAAAACTCTATTATCACAATATTGAAGGAACCAGCCAGATCATCATTGGCTGAATGAGTTTTGTATTATCTGTCTACAATTGAGTGAATAAGAAAATAACCCCCCCCCCNCCCCCCCCCAAGTCAAACAGCATTGTTTCTAGGTGGCGATTTCGATGGCCTTGACTGTTTACAGTACTTCTATATATGTGTAGATCTAGAACACAAAGTTGACAAAGCCATGGATGATGAAGTGAAGTAAATCTGGACATCTATTACTGTTTGAGATAAAAAAAAAAATGTAAAGGGATGGAAACACTCTAAAGTTTACCACCAAATGAAAAAATAATGACCTTTGAAAAGTCCTTGATGACCCTCTTGCCATATTTGGCATAGTATAACTGATGTTTTTCTTGCGGTATGAGCTTCAGGCGTACCCATCTGCATCAATTCCATGCACATACGAAGAGGAAATCAATATTTCAAATTACTTTCATTCACCAACCAACTCCACTGAAAGCAGTTTTGTCTTCCTGCATCAAATGTCTTGCTGACGATCTATCAACGAACCAACACTAAAAGTTTGTCATCATAAACAGTGTTTCAATGTCTAGAAAACAAACCTTACACGCTTGCATTAACAAGAAACCCAAACTTTAGCTGTTACTGTGCGCTACAAAACAAAAATTTCAGTTCTCTGATAATTTTCTTCCACTTGACACTGCCAGTTTGATTCCAAAGGCGAACAAATTTTAAATAATTTTGCCGTTAAAAATAAATACAGAGAATCAGCAAACATAAAGTCTGCCAATTTTTAAAAGATTTGGTGTGACATCTGTCCTTCCTTCTTTCTTTCTTTAGAAATGTCATCCACAAAGACTTTCCAAATTTCAAGTCCAGGAATTTTTGCTTCTGAATGTTTAAATCATGCATTGTTGACGATGTTGACCAAGCGCTTGATATTCTGAAATTTTCTCTGACATGAGATGACTTGTATATTCATGACTAAAACAGTCCATTTTGATGATTTTCAGTAAAAAAGAAAGCTCTTCAAGCACCCGACTATGCTGCGGAAGGCATTCACGGGTTTCTTTCTCATACAGACAGTCGATTTTCGTATTTTGAAGAGTACATTTCGTATTTTTGTACTGAAGTCAGATTTTCTTATAAAATACAAAAATTTCATACTGGTTGGCAGCTCTGAATAAGGTGAACAGTTTTAGCAATATTTACACAAGAAGTTGAGTTGCTGACCTACAGAGGAATTCGTTACATAGCAATTTCGTTATTTAAATTTATGACTGTTGGCACAGTCACACTCCACTTTAAGTCACTGCATCTAATTCATGAAATCAGAAAACTGAGTACTGTCATCGCATAATTGGATTTTAATCATTATTATCAATGTTTCTTGAAAAAGATTGCCATGACATGATAACCTTAGCTAAAAAAAATTATTTAGTTATTCTAATAAGGACATGTTATTTCGTGAAAAGGAGATGAGAAGTGATGCTACAAAGAAATATTAAGTACCTGGTAGAGTGCACCCATTGTAGCACTTGTGGGAGGAATCACATTGTTGACAAAAAAGAAGAGGGCATCCTCTGGCCTCAGGTGGATCCGTTTGCGAATGAGGAAGTAAAACTGACCAACGGTCAAATCAGATGGCACCAGGTATTTCTTCTTGTCCAGGTCTCCAACTCTTGCTTTGGGTGCTTTCTCAACAATAACCTAAGTGAGAAATGAAAGGCAGTGAAGCTCGACTGATTCTACAAGCACTGAATGAAAAAGATGAATTTCAACAACCCTGGAAATGTGGTCAATGACTAATAAACTGAAAACATCCAGAAGTCCATATCATGAGCTTAAAAATGTCCTCTATTAACATGACATTGGGAAAATGGTGAAATGTTTTCAGTTCCATCCACTCAGTTCTTTCATTCTGTTCTTTGCTGAAATGTCAGATCTGATCTCACTTGACTGGCTCACTAGTCGACTAGACCACATAGAAAAGAACTTTTTCCATCTCAAAGTGGACTCAGACTGAAAAAAAAATTATATTGACCCAAGCCTGCTTTGTTAACATTCAGCTGACTTACAACTTATCTCAAAAGTTCAGGACAAGATTGATAAAAATAGAAAACATCCAGTAAACAGCTAGTCCAAATCCTTATGAATGCATCAAAATGCCCTTCTGTTATAATGGTGCATAATGTGATGCAATCACAACTAGAAGTCTGCATCTGAGTGATCAACCACCATTTTTCCACTGACCAAAAATTCATAAAGAACTACCAATCTCTCAGGGCATTTCACTTAGCCTTATTAGGTTAATACTGTCACACCAAACTCTCATTAATTTTGATCTTCTCTGTTTCTCTACCAGCCTTAACCCTACTTCCCATTCCTGCACTTCAGAAACAGTCATAAATTCATTATAACCACCTGAAAATCAAAATTGTATCTTCATTACAAAAAATAATATTAATGTCACTCTTGTCACAGGGAACTAGTCAGTGCCTCCATCTTCACAATATGATCCCCAGCAACATAGAGAGAACTGCAACTTACCCTGTATGTCTATAAAGTTAAATGTATTATGTACCCCCCCCCCCCNCCCCCCAAAAAAAAATCCCACACACAGTGACACACCCCTTTCCCCCAATTTTTTTTTTTGAAGTGTCATCAATAGTGCCATATGTAGCTTTGGATAAATCAACTAGATTAGTACTCAAAATGCATTTCACAACCCTGAACCTGGTCTTGATTAATCTTCTTCTAGTATGCAGTAATTTACATTTTCTGAGAAACTGGAATGTCTGGAAGTTCGCCAGAAATAGACTAGACTAGGCATAGACCTAGGAATTTTCATTGTTTATGGTTTACTAACCTGAATTGTCTATAAACCAAATAATCAAAACCTCTAAAACAAATTGACTTAAGCCTCATGGTTGGGGTAATTTTCCACATCTGCGGTCTGACATAATTAGTACACCAATGACAAAGGGATTTTGACATGATTTTCTGAAGAAATCAGCTGATCCAATCCTGTGTCCCTGTAGTGTTTGTGACGTGAGAAAAACAAATGTTAGACTATCACTTACTGGTACTCTGTCGGGGTATTTCTTGCGAATTTTCTCTCCCTCTGCTCTTCTTTTCTCGAATGGATGCTCCTCCTTGTATTGCCACTTCATTGTCACTGTAGTTTACGAACGAAAATGTGATGATAAGATGGTGAAAACTTATTCTAGTAACAGCTCTGACTGTCAACAACAAAGATGGCGTACACTGGTTTGTGTTAGTGTGTATCAATCCGCCAAACAAAACAAAATGCACAACGACTCTGATATCAACACTCTTATGAGATACAGCTTGTTGTTAGCATTCTTATTTTCATAAATGACTTACTGCGAATATTGCTTAAATAAAATATGTCGAATGTGACCTAAACACAAACGATGGGATTTCCTCAAACGGTCACGCGGATGAATTGAGTCACATGACAAAACAATCGACTCAAAACATTACCGTGTTGCTAAATTTAGAATGATGACAAGCGCATTAAATTTTACCTGAAAACCAATGTTGGCCAACGTGTCATAAAGTTATACATCAAGTCTAGACCACAAATCTATTTCATTCAGCACCACTGGCAAAACCAAGGGGAAAAATGTAAATTCAACATGACAGAAAGTTTGTACAATGTATCAGTGAAAGTCGAGGCCGGGGTTGCGGGTGAGAGATTAAACAATGGATGGAAGAGATGAAAATAATACATTTAAGACTATATTATTATAACGCTAGACTAGGGGAATAATATGTAGTCGTGATTTACCAATAAGCCAGGCATTAAGTTTCCATTCACACGACCTTCGCCTACACCATCATTAAACCCAGCAAACTCTGAAATCCTCGTAAAATCTTTATCTGAGGGGTCCGATTGCCTTTGCTCTTCTACCTGTTGAAAATGTCTTTCTACGTCGTTATGCTGTTCCCAAAAAAAAAAAAAAATTGCATGACAGTTTACAATACTGCATTGCAGCGCATTTTCCGACGCTCTCCTCAGCAATTGTCCAGTTTTACCGCAATTTCGTGTAAGTTTAATTGTTGTTGATCATTGGCACCGCGGACCCATAACATCTGCACTGTTTCCACCTGTTTTGATCAAACTTTGGTGCGTAGTATAATGTCTTTATGACATGTAAATGACAGAGAACAATGAAAGTGCGACAGACGACATCAATGGTGTTATATATATGAATATTTATTAAGTCAAAGGTGAGGTAACAATGACAATCTATAACATGGTTACTAAAACTGGTTATTTCCCTTGATCTGGTACATTACATCCCTCTCCACCTTAGATAGATGGACTCAAGAAATGTACACAAGTCATGTTATGCTTAATACTTTCAGATGAGAGTTAGGCTTTTAGAATTAAAGTAACTGCTATGTATTTCTCAGTTTCCAAAGCAAGATAAAAGGGATTTCACATATCTTAAACTACTTAAAGCAAAATGTCTTTCAGTGTCAATGGTGTTTCCGGACATCAGATTGGGACAGCATTGGCTTGGATCCTTCAGAAATGTTTTCATGTAAGGAAGGATATCATAGATAGATAAAGAAATACTGGACTGCTCCTAATGAGCTTACTTTAGTGTATGCAAGAGATTTATCATTAGTAATGAGTGTAGCTGTTGTGTTGTGGCCGCTGCACTTGCCCTTTTGCAACTTGCCTGCAATGTGTATTTGTTGGGC